>JAIUZE010024869.1:0-11078 GCA_022085475.1 Heliosperma pusillum | reverse complement strand
ACATTCCAGCCTTACGAACGGGAAGGTAGCCAAGGGAATGAGAGTACAAAGCACAAGACAAAATAGTGCTCAAACCGTATCATTTGTAAAAACCGACTCAAAGGGGGACATACCAAAAAAACCGTCACAAAACATGTGATACAAGCGAAAGAAATATCATATATCCAAAACATGAATATTATAAGTCACTACGTAAAATTATACGATAAACGAATCATGCGAACTATTATAAATTACGAGATTTAGAAATTTCAAGAAGAAAACACAGCCGTGTTCCAGGCCGAGGTGGAGGGAGGCGGCCGGTACCCTGGCTCGGAGCACAACAACACACAAAAACCGAGTTTGGAAACTAACTAAAACAAGGGTCCACTTTAAACGATCATAACTAGAGTTCTAGATCTGGGAATGCATAAATTCCAAGTTGAGGTGATAGCTTATCCTCTTACGGTTCCAACGAGTGGTCACAAGCCCAAAACAAGTAAGTAACGAAGGAGATATGATCATTCTACGAAAACGGGTCGGTGCAGTGAATTCTTAGCCGGGCACTGAACCGGCAGCCGGCCCTTCGGCCAGGACTACTTCCTACCCGAGAACAACATACACAAGTTCCATCATTTTCAATTCTCCTAATTCACTTCTAATAATTATCAACAATCAATATTCATCATCAACAATCATCAAATAACAACAATCATAAATCATAACATGATCCCTAAGCTTCTAATCGTATTCTAAATACGATTTCTAATCATATAAAGCATGCAAAACAAGTAAATGATATCGAGTAACCCTTCACCGTTACCTTTACGCGTCTTTAATTGATTACTAAGCCTTCCTAGTAGTCTCCACCTACAATTAGGTAATAAAAGATGAATATATTTCACCTTGAGAAAGACGGATAATTTAAAAAGCGAGAAAGACGGTAATTTTATTACCAATACGGATAGAGGAAGCTAAGAGGGGAAGAATAAGACGAACTTACGTGAATTCCAATAAGAAACGAAGGAGATACGGTGATTCAAAGATCGGAAAGATTATGGAGGCAAGGGTTTTGGTTTGGGTTTCTTAGTGATGAAGTAAGATGAATTGTGTTTGTGTAAGAACTAGGTTAAGGGAGGTAGTATGAGATATATATATAAGGAAAAAGTCAACAAAAGTCAAAGACGACTCAAAAGTCAAGAAAAGTCAAAGACGACTCAAAAGTCAAGAAAAGTCAAAGACGACTCAAAAGTCAAGAAAAGTCAAAGACGACTTAAAAGTCAAGAAAAGTCAAAGACGACTCAAAAGTCAAGAAAAGTCAAAGACGACTTAAAAGTGAAGAAAAGTCAAAGACGACTTAAAAGTCAAGAAAAGTCAAACTCGCCTTAAGACGGGATTCTCATGGAATCTCGCGGAAATTCCAAATACGAACTCGGAAATTCTAAATTCGACTCGGAAAAATTAAATTTACGGTTAAAACTAAATTTCACTGAAAAGTGTCTGTAAAATATTTTTACTAGAAAAATAGGGTACATTTCCGGGTGTTACAGTTATTCTAACACCTAAAGGACTCTTTAAGAAAATCTTTTGGTCACGACACTCGAACCTAGCATGATACAAAGCTAACCAATCTATACCTAATATAATATCAAACTCTCCTAGAGGAAATTTAAGGAGATTCGCGGGAAAGATAGAACCCGAAATAGATATAGGTACATTTTGATAAAGAGTAGAACAAGAGATAATATCTCCGGAAGGTAAGGATATGGGAGTATCCTCACTAGATGTAGGCTTGATAGATAATTTACTAGCATAGGTTGATGACACAAAAGACATTGAAGCACCGGTATCAAAAAGAATAAGACACGGTTGCTCTAAAATTGAGAACATACCCGTAATGATCTCGGGATGAGCATCGGCCTCAGCACGGCTCATGACAAAGATTGAACCCTTAGGTTTAGGAGGAGGAGGGGGCAACTTTCGATCGGGGCAATCGTCATAACTATGACCACCCTTTTGACAGAAGAAGCACACATACGGTCTGTTGAAACATGCTTTACCGGGATGATGTGGAAGTCTACACCGGTTGCAAAAACGACCCTGAGCTTGAGCTTGAGGAGTATAAGGCTTATGAGCCACATTTGAAGTAGCTCTAGGAATAAAAGGAGCAGGATTTCTTGTGTAAGCATTGGAAGGAGGATTGAATCTCCTCTTACTAGCATAGGAATTAGAAGGAGACGGAATAAACGGTCTCTTCCCAAAAGCATTCGGCCTAGGAGCATAAGAAGGAGAGGGATTATTCATTAAAGCTTCATCCCTAATAGCCTTCATTGAATTTTCGGCCCACAAGGCATCATCGTAGAGATCTCCAAAGGACGCAGTACCCCTTCTCACTTTACTTTGAAGAACGGCATTCAACTTGTTACGATAATAGAAAGCTCGATCTTCGTCATCACGGATAAGCCTCGGCGCAAAATGAGCGAGCTTATTAAACTCCGTAGTAAACTCTTGAGCGGATAAGTTACCTTGTTTAAAATCGATGAACTCTTTAAGCCTTTCCTGTTTAAGCTCTTTAGGATAAAATCTACCCTCCACAAGAGCTTTAAAGCAAGCCCAATTAAAGTCCTCTTCAAGAACGGCAGTGGCACTTGTGATAGCCCACCAGTTGTCGGCTTCCCTCACCAGAAAGTGCTTTGTGATCCTAACCTTGTCCTCTTCTCGGACTTGGTATAGATCGAACTGTTTCTCCATCTCGCGGAACCAATCGGATAACTCCGTAGGATCCGGTTCTCCACCATATGGTACGATCTTACTTCTAGCTATCTGTCCAGCTACCCATGCATAGCCACCTTGATGGTTTTCTTCCTTTCTAGGGGGAAATTGGTTGGCATTAGCTAGAGCGGCATCTTGCTGATTTTTCAGCACTTGAGTAAGAGCTTCCATCATAACATTCTCAGCTAATCGTGGTCTAACCATCTTCATAAGAAACAAAAACAAATTAAGTTACTCCTATCAATTAGCATAAACAAATAGACTACCAAGTAAAGTCCTTAACTTCTACCCAACTCTCATTTATTATTTCAAGGTCAAGTAGTTTAAGTTAGGGTTCACGTGTGTGCGTCAGGAGCGATAAGAAGCTCTGATACCAACTGTGACAACCCTCGCGAATGCGGAAATATAAAACATACAAGCATGTGAATTATATAGCGGAAATAGGTAGTTTTAAAAACTTTTATACATGCAAGTTAAATAAAACGAGGAGAGTCAAAATATTACAACTAAATGCGGAAAATACAACAAAGAGACGGGGTCTCTTAAAATGTTAGCAAAGAACAAGTGTTTAGCAAAACTAGCTAATATCGTCTAGAGGTGAAACTTCCAGAGACAACGCCACAGTCAGTGGGGAGTAACTCCGGGTTCTCCCAAAATATCATATCCAAAAAGTCATCCAAGCAAGCAACCTGTTCATCCATGAAAAACATGAACGCCACAGTCAGTGGGGAGTAACTCCGGGTTCTCCCAGCCATATCACATTAAACGTAAATCAAAGGAGATACAAAGGTAGAGCATGCATACATATAGATATACATGTGAGAAACGATAAGGATAAATAGGAAATCCAATATATAATGATAAGATCATGTGGAAATCAAATCCGAAACCAACATGTTATTCAAGGACTCGGGAAAGACACTCTTAGGCAACCGAATACGCTCACTAGGGCTTGCATCTCACCGTTAGCGGTATAAGATTGATAAGATTGAGACTCGACAGACAAACCAAGTCAAGTCATGCGATGATCACAATAAATCCAACATATTATCATCCATTCACGAACCAAGACATTGACGGTGTCCAATCATGCAATGACCATGAACAATATCCTGAAATCACGCATTCCACGACGACAACAACAAGACTACATCTTCTCACGGTAAATGAAACGCACTAGCCTCGTGTACTAGGCATATGATTTAACAGGCATCCACGAGATAAATCATTTCCTGACTCATACACGATTCAATTCATTCGTATAGTAGACTAATTTCCCTGGAAGAACGACGATATAAATACCCCGGTCCTAATCTAAACCTGGCCAGATTCCCGGAATCACATTTTCCGATTCGACATGCGATAAAGCGTTTCGCATCCAAGACTCGGTCTTACAAAGAAAACGTCGAGTACCCCAAATTCGGTAGATCAATTCACGAAAGAGGCGGAAAAGCGCTCAAGCCTCATAACAAGCGGTACGCTACATGCAAATAACACCACCTCGCAAGTACACAACATTTGACGGCCGGGTCGATCAACGCATAGCGTTCAACTCCAACAACGTCGTCGTATGCCCACTAACACATGCATTTAAGCAGTAGGATACCTCTCCGTTCCGACATTCCAGCCTTACGAACGGGAAGGTAGCCAAGGGAATGAGAGTACAAAGCACAAGACAAAATAGTGCTCAAACCGTATCATTTGTAAAAACCTACTCAAAGTGGGACATAGCAAAAACCGTCACAAAACATGTGATACAAGCGAATGGAATATCATATATCCAAAACATGAATATTATAAGACTCTACGTAAAATTATACGATAAACGGATCATGCGAACTATTATAAATTACGAGTTTTAGAAATTATAGGAAAACAATACAGCCGTGTTCCAGGCCGGGCATTGGACCGGTGGCCGGTGGGCCGGCTCAGAACACAGGCAAAAACCAAAAATTATAGAAAACAGAGA
The DNA here is from genome assembly GCA_022085475.1 of Heliosperma pusillum. Taxonomy (NCBI): domain Eukaryota; kingdom Viridiplantae; phylum Streptophyta; class Magnoliopsida; order Caryophyllales; family Caryophyllaceae; genus Heliosperma; species Heliosperma pusillum. The sequence goes on along the minus strand of JAIUZE010024869.1, from coordinate 6,358 downwards.
AAAGTGGTCCAGGCCGGTCGGTGGACCGGCGGCCGGTCGACCGGCTCAGAACTCCCCTATACAAAAATTCCCAAAATTTCAAGATTGTTACTGATGTGTTCCCAGCCGGTTGGTAGACCGACGGCCGGTCGACCGGCAGGGAACACCAGTTCACCCGAGAGCCTCTTTCACTTAACCAATTCATTTCAATTCTCATATATACTTCAAATTATCATCAACAATCAATATACATCATCAACATTCATCATATAACAACATTCATTAATCATAACATGATTCCTAAGCTTCTAATCGTATTCTAAATACGATTCCTAACATATAAAGCATGTAAAACACGTAAATGATACCGAGTAACCCTTCACCGTTACCTTTAAGCGTCTCTACTAATCGTCAAGCTCCTCTTCAATAAGGTAATAGTCTTTGTCGGGATCTTGGAGGTCACCACCTACAAATAGATCGTAAAAGATGAATAAAATTTATCTTGAGAAAGACGGAAAGCTTGAAAAGCGAGAAAGACGATGATTTTAATATCAATACGGATAGAGGAAGGTAAGGGGAGAAGAATGAGACGAACTTACGCGAATTCTATCAAAGAACGAAGGAGTTATGATGATTCAAAGTTCGAAATCAAAGAGGGAGGCAAGGTTTTGATTGCTTAAGGAAGAAGAAATGTATTTGTGATTGTGTAGAATGAATATTAGGTTAAGGGAGGGAGTATGAGTATGTATGAGGAAAAGTCAACAAAAAGTCAAACTCGCCTTAAGACGGGATTCTCATGGAATCTCGCAGATATTCCAAATACGAACTCGAAAATTCTAAATTCGACTCGAAACATAAAATTCTAAATTAAAACTTAAATTTGCTGAAAAGATTTCGTAAAATATTTCTACTAGAAAAATAGGGTACATTTCCGGGTGTTACACACGACATCTCTCATATAGGTCTCATCAAGGGTATACCCATGAGAGATAATATGGTTAGAATAGCTAGAAAAGTCAAAGACGACTTAAAAGTCAAGAAAAGTCAAACTCGCCTTAAGACGGGATTCTCATGGAATCTCGCGGAAATTCCAAATACGAACTCTGAAATTCTAAATTCGACTCGGAAAAATTAAATTTACGGTTAAAACTAAATTTCACTGAAAAGTGTCCGTAAAATATTTTTACTAGAAAAATAGGGTACATTTCCGGGTGTTACAATCACCCCTCCTTTTAAAAAGTTTCGTCCTCGAAACTTTCGAATAGAAAACTAAAGTATCAAGGATAAGAATCAGTTTTCAAAATTAATACGAAAACTTTTATAAGGGAAAATATTTATGAAACGAGGTTCTTCTCGAAACGGTTTAAGGAAATTTTTCATAAGAGCGAAACTTTATTTACGAATCACAAGAGTGCCCGTCGCGAACGAGAACTCTAATTATCCAAAAATCAAAACAATGTCGAAATAGTGAAATCGAAAATCAAACAAACGTTAGTAAGTGCAGGACTAGTTATCAGACGTCTCCAATAACAAGTACAACATCCAACCAAACGCAAAATCCAAATATAAAAGTAAAAGAAATCCATTTTCTCCAAAAAGAGGGAACACAAACCATCTTTAGACTTCTTTGAAACATTGAATTAGAAATATAATATGGAAATTTGAAAGTTTTATCAAAGATAAAATCAAATAACACGACATTACACGTACATAGAGCGACTCGAACATAAAGTTCACAAAACACGATAACAAAATATATATAAAACACGCAAAAACGAAACAAATCGAACTCTTAGGGATAGGAAGATTCACGATGAAGTCGACAGGAAGATCTACAAGAATTCGACATCACTTACTCTACTAATAAACCAAATCCTCAAGAGAATACAATTTACCCATTTTGCAACTCATCAATTTCAATCATCAGAATTCCTACAAAAATACTTCATAATCATGAAACTTCGAGTAACAAACCCCAATTATTCAAATCCAATTAGAATCTACTGAGGTCCATCGGCACGGTAGACTCCACAACTAACCACCCACATGAAAAATTCATTGCGTACTCTAATCTTCTTAGCTCCATCAAAACTCTTATTAGAAACCACCAACAAAATATTTATATCTAGGGAAACATGATCGCTAACAACCGCAAGGTAAAAGAGGCTTACTATGAAATCCTTTGATCCAATTTATTCCAAAACTCATTACCCTAAAACTATTAACAATGAACCTTCTCATCATCAAAAGTTAAAACACAAAACCTCAAAAGAGATTAGTCACACAATCTCATTTCACTTAACTTTTGCCAATCGTAGAGCAATGCGACCGTACATCAATTTATTTAGTTCTTTCAAACACTCAATACATCGGTTTTCGCTTATGACAATATTCCTCAAGTTTGGTCACCCAATCCAAATTCCACAAGGTAATTATTCCTGTTAGGGTCCAACATTTAAAGACCACAATCTCCCAAGTAACACTTAAAGAATCACTAAAATTCTTAACCACAACTACCAACTATCATTATGATTATTTCGATCCTCAAAATGATATTGCAACATTAAGCTTTCATAGTCTAAAACCACTAGGAGAGTTTCATCCTAAGCTCAAAAGATTAAATCACTAATGGGTTAAGAAGTCCTAGCCAACTCATTCAACCTTACACCATCAAATACCATGAACTATCTACACATTAGTCATGGCAAGCACCAAGCATTAAAATCATCAAACTTATCTTACTACCCTTCCTTAGAGTTACAACCAATCATCAATATAGGGTGAATTTAGATCTACACCATTTTCCTCAAATCACAAATTCAGTCTAACAACACTAATATTCCACAAAATTTCAAGTTCTTCCGACCAAGTATAATATACCACCAACAAATGGGTATGACATCCACAAAAATGTTACAAGAGGAAGGTAAGGATACCAATAGTAAGATGGAGGAAACTATCAAGAGTAATTTCCAAGAGGCAAACAAAATGGAAGAGAAAGAAGCACCTAAATAGAAGGAAGAGAGCATAATACAATAAGGACGAGAGAATTCATAGATGAAGAAGAAATACACTTCAATTAGGATCTTCAAATCTTCGGTCGAGGATACTTCTTCTAGGTAACACAATGATCCACCTTAAGACGGTAGATACAAACAAACATAACATCACTCAACACAATCAACAAACAAGTTAGAACCTAACAAACATCAAGTACACCAAAGACTACCCAGTAAAGTCCTTAATTTCTACCCATCTCTCATTTATTATTTCAAGGTCAAGTAGTTTAAGTTTAGGGTTCACGTGTGTGCGTCGAGAGCGATAAAGCTCTGATACCAACTGTGACAACCCTCGCGAATGCGGAAATATAAAACATACAAGCATGTGAATTATATAGCGGAAAATACGGTATTTTAAAAACCTTTATACATGCCAGATAGAAAAATACGAGGAGTGTCAAAATATTACAAACTAAATAAAAATACCACAAGAGACGTAGTCTCTCAAAGTGTTAACAAAAGGCAAAGTAATTAGCAACTAGCTAAACAACGTCTAGAGGTGTTTCATCCAGGGACTAAAAGTCCATAGACCTTAATTAGACTCCTCTAATTAGTTGCTAAATTACTTGTTAATTTAGTATTTAATGATCTATGTAACATGCATGCAAATATAAAGACATTTATATAAGAGAAAAAATTTCCTCACATTGATATGGAAAATATAAGGGCACAACAAGAACTCCTTCTTGTTGTTCTTGAGCTAATAATATGGATGAATACAAGTAATCCCCAAAGTAGAAGATCTCCTCTAAGTTGCACCAAGATTAACCCAAATAATCTACCCTTATTATTAACTAGATAATAAGATAGATATTATTCTAATAATATTATGACTATATTACTACACTAGTAATACTTAGTAAATATTAGTGTTTGAGAGTTTTAGTAAGAATATGAGGTTTTAGAGAAGTAAGGAAACAAAGCACAAAATGAAGTAAGTATAAAATGAACACAAGTGCTCATTTTATAGGCCATTTGGCCGGTCCAAATTGTCCAAATAAGGACTCTTATTTTGCATAATTTGATCACATGCATTAGAGTGGAGTGTTGTAGAACAAGTGATGAGTGTTTACTACTTGTTATGTCACTTTCATAAAGTAACTAAAGAGTAAAAATAAGAACAAAATCATCACCATGTAACTACTAGCCAACCGGCCACAATGGCCTTAGTTTGGTCCATTTTGATTTTTGATATTTGTCTTACAAATACTTATTGATCATATGGTTAATTATCTTGTATAATTAATTGTTAATTTGATCATATAACAATTATATGACTCAATTAAATAAATAATATGTACTTAACATTTTAAGTAATATTTTACCATTATAACAATATATAATGGGTCCCACAATGCTTAGTTAATTTATTTTACAACTCCTTGTAAATATAATTAACTAATTACCTCTATCTCAAAACCTTAACTAATTTAGTAATTTAACGATTAATTACTAAGTTAAATCTTATTTAATCGTATTAAAATAAGATATAAATTTATTTAGTCAATTATCGCATAATTGAAAAATAAGCTTAATCGACTTTTGAGTTCTTACTCATTTTCTAATAATTAACTCTCGTACATATCGAATATATGTAAATTGTACTAATTAACCTGTTCGTATACAAATAATTATTTACTAGTTGGATTTCATCCTTTAGGGGGGGGGGTGACCGAAAGGGATCATTTGATCACCCGCCGTCAACGACAATAACGTCAAACTCTATTAGCCAACCGTTGATTGATTTACGTTATCAACTGCTATCATATATATAGTCAATAAATATCCCAATAATATTCCATAATAAGATTTAATTATGTGGCGCACTTTTGTTGAGGACACCTACTCTCAACCATCTACAATCTTCGCCACTTGTCTGACAACAAGTGTGCGTCACCGATTCTCTTGTTCTCTTTATCACTCTCCCACTCATCACGCAAGGTGTCTTCCAGGTCCGCACTTGCGAGTGACATATCTAGAGTGGTTTTTCCCCTCGAAGGGAGAGTATGTCTGAACCGAAAATCTACCATAGATCTCTTTTCCGACGTGGCCCGCATTTACAGTAACTACTCCTCGAGTGGCCTAAAGATGTTTTTACCCAACGTGGGTGGACAATTCCTGTTGATCCATCTACTCTGTATGATGCAGATCACCATGATCCAGAAGAAGTCCATCGGCCTCCTTTTACGTCACGACCTAGAACATCAACCAAAACCAATCGGAAACTGCACCGACTCAGATAGACGGTCGCCAGTCAAAAGAATCGACTTATAGGAATAAGATAGAAGACCCTGCCACGACCAGGCATCAAACAATTGATTTATGGGTCTCTATCATGTCACTGTCCGACAGAGTGTCATACAGTCTGTCTATGTAAACGACCAGTCATCTCCATGACCCCATGGTGCTGAACCAACCATCGATCGACTTACAATCTAGTCATTTCGAGACGTCACCTCATTTGAGTGACTAGGGACAAAATACTAAGTTCGTCCTATTCACTTGAATCGGGTCCAACAATCTATTCGGATAAACAAAGTATTAAATTTAGTCAAACTAAATAAAAGAGTTTAAAATAAAACTCGAACAATGAATGTCATTATGAAATAATTAATACAACATTCAATTATTACATATTACATAATCTAAAGGAATTCTGGCACACGTCTCAATCCCATTGTGACGACATGACCATCATGCTTAGTCTTTGATAAAGGCTTGGTTAAAGGATCAGCAATGTTGTCATCTGTCCCAACCTTACAAATGTCAATTTCCTTTCTGTCCACGTAATCTCTAATTACATGATATTTTCTAAGTACGTGTCTAGACTTGTTACTAGACTTGGGCTCTTTTGCCTGAAAAATAGCCCCACTGTTATCACAATAAATTGTGATAGGATCTTTGGCAGTAGGGACTAGATGAGCCTTCCAAAAATTGCCGAATCCACACAGCTTCCTTTGCAGCTTTAGACGCTGCAAGGTACTCTGCTTCTGTTGTAGAATCCACTGTAACACTTTGCTTGAAACTCTTCCAGCAAACAGCTCCTCCATTCATCATATAAACGTAGCCGGATTTGGATTTCATATCATCCCTATCTGTTTGGAAACTGGCATCTGTGTAACCCTTTACACGTAACTCAGTCTCGCCTCCAAACACTAAGAACGAATCCTTAGTCCTTCTTAAGTACTTAAGGATGTTCTTTACGCTATCCAGTGACTCTCACTGGATTTTTGCTTGGTAACGACTTGTCATGCCCCTCAAGCATATGCAACATCGTGACGAGTGCACATCATAGCATACATATTGATCCCACGGCGAAG
>JAIUZE010024868.1:0-12226 GCA_022085475.1 Heliosperma pusillum | reverse complement strand
ATTGCTATTATGAAACTTAAGGGATATGCCTCACTATGGTATGAAAACATGAAAAATCAAAGGAGTAGGGAGGGTAAGGAACCTGTTAAGTCTTGGTCTAAGCTGAAAAAGAAACTCAAAGATAAGTTTATGTCTAGGGATTACACCCAGGACATGTTCATTAAACTGACACACCTTAAACAAGACCAAAAACCTGTTGAATCCTACTTAAGAGATTTTGAACAACTTACTCTCCAATGTGAGGTTATGGAAAAGCCTGAGCAGAAGATTGCTAGGTTCTTAGAAGGGCTTGATGAGAGGGTGGCTAGCAAAGTTAAATTGCACAACATCTATTCCTTTGAGGAAGCTGTCAACCTGGCCCTCAGGGTGGAGAAACTGGGAAAGGGAAAGACCAGTGCATCTAGAACACCATCAAGAACACCCTATAAACCTTATGTGGGGGCTAGGATAGGAGAACCTGTCATCCCTGCTAAAACACCTGTTACTGTTGACAAAGGTAAAGGTGTTGAGTCGAGCCAAAAGAAAACCATTCCCCTAAAGAAATGTTTCCAGTGTCAAGGGTATGGTCACTTTGCTAGGGAATGTCCCACCAAAAGAGCTCTTAGCACCCTGAATGTGGTACATTGGGGAGAGGGTGAAATCTTGGTGTGTGATGATGAGATGGAGGAAGCTGAGGTGGAGGTTAATGAGGAGTTGGTGGAACCTGATGCTGGGTTAAGCTTAGTAACATGGAGAGTGATGCATACACAACCTCAACCATTAGAGGAAGACCAGAGGCACCAAATCTTCAGGACTAGGTGTACCATCAAGGGGAGAGTCTGTAATCTGATCATAGATGGAGGGAGTTGTACCAATGTTGCTTCAAAAACCCTGATAGATAAACTGACCCTACCAACCAAAGACCACCCTCACCCTTACAAACTTAGGTGGCTAAATAAGGGAGCTGAAGTAAGAGTTGATCAACAGTGTGTAGTACCCTTCTCCATTGGGAAGGGATATGTTGATGAGGCCCTGTGTGATGTACTTCCCATGGATGCTTGAAACCTCCTACTGGGCAGGCCTTGGGAGTTTGATAGAGATACTGTCCACCAGGGTAGGGAGAACACTTACTCATTCAAGTTTGGAAAGAAGAAGATCATATTGGCTCCTTTACCCCCTACCTTAAAAGGAAATTCACCTCTCATTACAGAAACTGCCAAAGAAGCCTTGCTGTTGAGTGAGTCAGAGATAGTGAAAGAATTGAGTGACTTAAGGCCAGTGTATGTACTCCTTACCAAGGAAGTTGGGATGATTCCTAGTCATATTCCTAAGGAGGTACAGGATCTACTGAAGGCCTATGAGGATGTGTTCCCAGATGAGCTTCCTAGTGGGTTACCTCCACTAAGGGGAATTGAGCATCACATTGACTTGGTATCTGGGGCTGTCTTACCCAACAAACCTGCTTATAGAAGTGACCCCAAGGCAACACAGGAGCTACAATCTCAGGTGGGAGAGATGCTTAGCAAGGGTTATGTTAGAGAGTCTCTTAGTCCTTGTGCTGTGCCTGCTCTGCTAGTACCAAAGAAAGATGGAACCTGGAGGATGTGTATAGACAGCAGAGCCATTAACAACATCACCATTAAGTACAGGTTCCCTATACCTAGGCTTAATGACATTCTTGATGAGCTAAATGGGGCTCAGTTGTTCACCAAAATTGATCTTAGGCAAGGCTATCATCAAGTGAGGATTAGAGCTGGGGATGAGTGGAAAACTGCTTTCAAAACCAAGCATGGGTTGTATGAATGGCTAGTGATGCCCTTTGGGCTCTCAAATGCCCCCAGCACATTCATGAGACTGATGACAGAAGTGCTAAGACCCTATTTGGGGAAGTTCATTGTGGTCTACTTTGATGATATTCTGGTCTATAGCTCCAACAAGAAAGAACACTTGCAACATCTGAAGATTCTATGTGAAATTCTGAGGGAGAACAAACTATTTGGCAAGCTAGAGAAGTGCACTTTCATGCAACCTGAAGTTCACTTCTTGGGGTTCATAATCTCAAAAGATGGGGTTGTTGTTGATCCTGAAAAGGTCAATGCTATGAAAGACTGGCCTGTACCTAGAAATGTGACTGAAGTAAGAAGCTTTCATGGGCTAGCATCCTTTTATAGAAGATTCATCCAGGGTTTCAGTTCCATCATGGCTCCCATCACTGAATGTATGAAAAATGGGGAGTTCAACTGGAGTGACAGGGCTGAGAAATCATTCAACTTGATCAAGGAACTGCTGTGTAGATCTCCTGTGCTAGGTCTACCAGATTTCAATAAGCTATTTGAAGTAGAGTGTGATGCTAGTGGGCTAGGCATTGGAGCTGTGCTGGTGCAAGAGAGGAAGCCTATAGCCTACTTCAGTGAGAAATTAAATGGAGCCAGGCTGAACTACTCTACTTATGATAAGGAGTTCTATGCAATAGTAAGGGCCCTGAACCACTGGGGGCACTATCTGAAACCCAAGCCCTTTGTACTACATTCAGATCATGAGGCCCTAAAGTTTATTAATGGCCAGCACAAGCTCAACCCAAGGCATGCAAAGGGGGTGGAATTTCTCCAATCCTTCTCCTTCTCAAGCAAATACATTGAAGGGAAAAACAATGTAGTAGCTGATGCCCTATCTAGGAGGTCTATGATGCTAACATACATGGAACAGAGGGTCCTAGGCTTTGAGTTCATGAAGGAGCTCTACCAAGAGGATCCAGACTTCAAGGGGGAGTGGGAGGTGTACTCAGAGGGACAGCTCAAGAAGGGGAGCAGATACTTAACACATGATGGCTTCCTTTTCCAAGGGAACAAGCTGTGCATTCCCAAAGGACACTACATGGGTCTGCTAGTCAAGGAAGTTCATTGTAATGGACTTGCTGGCCACTTTGGGGTACAGAAAACCTATGAGATTTTACAAGATCAGTTCTATTGGCCCAAAATGCTAAGGGATGTGCAGGACACCATTAAAAGATGCAAACCATGTCAGTTAGCAAAGGCTCACTTCCAAGCAGGTCCCTACACACCACTACCTGTGCCAAACAAACCCTGGGAAGATATCAGCATTGATTTCATAGTAGCATTGCCTAGGACACAAAGAGGAAAGGATGCAGTGATGGTGGTTGTTGACAGGTTCAGCAAAATGGCCCATTTTGTTGCTTGCAAAAAGACAGAAGATGCAATGGGAGTAGCTGAACTATATTTCAAGGAGATAGTGAGGCTACATGGGGTTCCAAGAAGCATTGTGTCAGATAGGGACACCAATTTTATGAGTCACTTCTGGAAGACACTCTGGAAGCTGTTGAAAACAAAACTCTTTTTTAGTACTTCCCACCACCCTCAGACTGATGGACAAACAGAAGTCACCAACAAGACATTGGGCAAGATCTTGAGGTGCATCATTGCCAAGTCTCTCAAGGATTGGGATCTGAAACTAGCACAAGCTGAATTTGCATTCAACAGAGCTCCATCAAGCAGCACAGGTAAAAGTCCTTTTGAGACTGTCTATGGTACTAACCCTCTCATGCCTACAGACTTAGCTCCAATACTCAAGAAAGAAGTTAGTTATGATGCCAAAGAAAGAGTACAGCAGATGATGAAAATCCACAACCAGGTCAAGCAACAAATAGAGAAGACCAATGAGATGTACAAGTCAAGGGCCAAGGGTCCAAAGAAGGCCAAAGAATTCAAGGCAGGAGACATGGTATGGTTGCATCTGAGGAAGGAAAGATTCCCAGACAAAAGGAAGAACAAACTAATGCCCAGAGCTGATGGCTCCTTTGAAATCCTTGAGAAGATAGGACCCAATGCTTATAAGGTGGATCTACCCGGTCAATATGGAGTACATGGAACATTCAATGTAGGGGACTTAAGCCCTTATCATGGAGAGTCAGAAGATGAGGAAGATTTGAGGACAAATCCTTTTCAAGAAGAGGAGGTTGCAACAAGAGTTCAAGATCAAACACAAGTCACACTAACCAGCTCAAGAGGACAGAGTCTAGCAAAGTCAAGGAGTCCACAAAACAACTCAACCAGCAGCCTAGAAACCTACATGACTAGCTATGATAACCTACTCTACAATCCCAACACCCTTGAAAACACTCCCAACAAAAACAACCTACCCTACAGCCAGAGAACAACCCACAAAAACAACCCCAACCCCAACAGACAACAAGAAAACAGCCAAAGTACAATTCAGCCTCAGTCACCTTGGGCAGGGTCCATGGTGAGCTTCTACACCTAGACACAACCAACCAGTGCTCAAACTTGGTCCTAGGGAGGGTCCTCTACATTTTTGTCCAGGATTTCTTCTTGAGAAAACGTTCACATAAAAAGTTAGTCTAGGGACCAAGTTCAACAGTCAGATTTTAACCCTTTTGTGCAGTAGTTAATATGTCACTGTCAACCTTCCCCTTTTGAACAAGCAATGCGTGAGGGACCTTCAGCACATCTTTGGGATTCATCCTACTTCAGTTTGGCTCACAAACCCAAGCTTGAAAGTCCGCTCTTAATCCAAGACATACCTGATCAAACAATTAAGGAAGATTGTCCCTTTAGAAACTGCTTTTCTGCTTTATCTACTTTATGTCAGTATTCTGCAAGTTTGTAGCTGTTATTTTGTTTCATGTTGTAAGACTTTGTGGCCCTAGATGTATCCTAACGTCTGAGATGTATCCTTGCTGCCTATATAAGGCCTTTACCTAATGAAATGCAAATCAGATTTGAGTAAAACTTTAAGAACTGAAACATTGTTTCTGTTTGAACTCTTGGCTGTGTGCTGGAGTATCCTTCCTTTGCTGTGTGCTGGGAAGAGAGTCTAGGTTCTTTGCTGTGTGCTGGAGCCAAGTCTCAACCCACAACCATTGGCTGTGTGCTTTGGTTAAGGTTCTATCTGTCCTAACCTCAGTATTCAGTCCAGAAAGCAAACATAACTAGTGTGCTCAGTTCAAGCCTTCTTTTCTTTTGTATCTTGTCTATTTTCTCTATAATTTCAGTGCAAAGTTCATAATCCTTTCATGTTCTAATGTATAGTGGAGTATGTGTTAAGTGCAGAACATAGAATAATAAATAAAACAGGTTAATATATAAGCATGAAGAACCCCATCTATCTATGTATATGGAGTAAATTTGGACTTTGTATGCTTATCATATAAGAGTATACTACTACTAATAGTCTATTATACGTAATAGTTAAGACGAATAGCCCCAAATGAAGATAGAAGTTCTATGTGCAAAAATCTCCATATCTCTAATCTTTACTTTTAATAAACCGTACAACATCTTTTTCTTTTTAACAATATATTTTATACTTTATCTCATATTCAAAATAAATATTTGAAAATAAAAATATATTATTAGTTCATAGAAGTTTGATTCTAATATTGTTCGAGAGTGTTTCATGAAGCTTGACTCTCTATAACACCAGGCTTAGAAATAATGTTGTTATAGCCTTATAAGCGAGGAGTATAAACTATATATTGATATACTGATATAGAGTAATACGGAGTAGTTATTAGTCGTAGAAAGTGCAAATTCTTTTTTTGGGTAAGGACTCTTGCCAAAACAAAAAAACAACAATTTCGTTAATCTGGATGATGTCGACCATGTCGTCAATGTAATATTGTACGGATTTTCATATGAGAGACTCTTAATGATACTAAAAAAAATCTCAGAATTGAAGTAGTTACAAAAAAGGTGATATCAATTAACTACTAAAAAAAAATCAACAAACTAATGCAAACTTAAATCCAAGTTAGTTGAGATGTATTGAAATTTCATAGAAAATAAAGTTATCTACATACATTTGTACACAATAAATCCGAAAATGAAACATTTATGCTACTCTTTGTTCAAATTCAAAAGCGACCTTACCGAATAATTTATTGATCGTTGTTTCTTCATCAGAATCATACAGAGTAATATATGTTAACCTACACATAAAATATATAAGACTTGTCAGAAAATCATTAGTGAATAATTTAATTCAAAGCAAAAACAACGTATTTGTAGACTAATGCTACAATAAGATTTAAACACAATATAAACCGCAAGATTCAAATAAATAAACACAACAAAAGTAAGAAACATAAATTAAAACAATATAACGTGGAGTGGTGATTATTAATTTTTGAATGAAAATACATGTAAATATATATACAAACATATTAACGTAATAGTGTTTGTTTAGGTTTCTGTATATTAATTTTATCCAATCTAACTTTCATGGTAGAATTTTATAATCTTCAAATTTAATTATATTATTAGGTGTTGTAGTGCATCACCATTTTTGTGAGAACATGGAAATATGGAATAGTTGTATATCACATTCCGTATTTTATAGGTTGTAGGATACATCCAATTTTTTATATGTTAATTTTGCGTACAATAGAAATACATGAATATATTTATAAGGGTAGTTTGTATAATTTGAAATGCTGAAGTGTTTTCGAAAAGTTGGAGACTCTATAATCGCTCGAAAAAAGCTTCCTTTAATAATATAGATAGATATTGATTTATAACATAAATATGCTTATTACTTTTAGCATACTTTTTAATACGGAGTATTTATTATAATTCTACATATATTTACTTTTTTTTTGCACAAAAAAAAACATATATTTATTTTTTAGTTAAGAAACTATTTTCAAATTATTCCATATTTCCATGCATACTATTTTGTCCGAAATTCTAATACACTAGAAAATTCTCACGTCGAGTGAGCTAGACTTGGCAAAATGAACGCGAAACCAAAAAACGATTGAAAATATCCGAATTGATAACCGATTGAACACCCGCTATTGGTAACCTGAATACCACCCGAAACCCGACTCAATCCGAATTGAACCGAAATTGAATGAAAATCTATAATAACCGAATGATACCTGAACATATCGAAACCGATAAAAACCGAACTGATTGACTTGAATCAAAAGTATATATTTTCTCATAAATAAACTCCCATTTTTGGCTTTTTTCAGTTATTTTTTATTTATTATTTATATTATGAATTATTACATTAACATTGGAATGTATAAGATACATTTAAACTGTTTTTTTACCATTAACTAAATAAAAAATGACCCGAAATCAGACTAAACTGAAATTGACCCCCCGAACCATACTCGACTTTAAATTTCACGAACCGATGAAAGTGACTAACTGAATTAAACACGATCGAAATTGAACTAAAACCAAAATTAAGATCAGCCCGATTTAGATCCAACCGACTTAAGCTGGTCTAAAACCGAATCAAATAACCCGTCTTACCGTTACTTTAACTACTTTCTTATTCCGATACGGTTATACGTTATTAGTGTCGAGTATCGAATTACAAATTCCTCATTTCCAACTTTCCTAATTACCCCAACCAATAACCAAGCGACACGTATCTCAACCCACGCCTTCATTAATCCAACCCACACGCGGATTCAACCCCTTATATAAAACCCCCAATTATTTCCACAATCAACAAAAATCAATCTCGCACTTTCTCTCTCCTAGGGTTTCCTCAAAATCAAAACAATCCAATCAACAACAATGGCGTCAGAGAAGAAAATCACTCTTCGAAGCTCAGATGGCGAGACCTTCGACATAGAGGAGATAGTAGCTATGGAGTCTCAGACTATAAAACACATGGTTGAAGATGATTGCGCTGATAATGTCATTCCTCTTCCTAATGTTACTAGTAAGATTCTCGCTAAAGTTATTGAGTATTGCAAAAAACATGTCGATTCTTCTGATGATAATTCGGCCGAAAACGCTACTGCTACTGCTGCTGCTGCTCCTGCTGATGATGAGCTTAAGAATTGGGATAGTGAATTTGTTAAAGTTGATCAGGCTACTCTTTTCGATCTCATCCTTGTATGTCGCTCCGTCTCGATCGTTTGTTTACCTTTTTTTTTTTCTTTTTTTTTTTTTAATTCTTGAGTGCCTGTTCGCGTTGTTTAATTGCAGGTTTTGCTGCCTGATTGTCTCGAATTAGGATTCATTAATTCTGTTGGTGTAGTTTAGTTTAATTGCAGGTTTCGGTTGTCTAAATTGAGGAATTGTGTTGTGAATTCGTGTTAGTTCTTTGTTAGATTTGAGATCGAGATTTGTGCTGTGAATTAGAAAGACGAGACTGAAATTTAAGTAGTATATATCGAGTTAGGGTTTTCTGTCTATATAAGTATGTTGATTTTGTTGATGAAATTAGGTGAAGAATACATGACAGAGTTGAATTTTGATGCGCGATTCAGTTGTTTATCGATGAATTCCTTGTATTAGGATGAATTATGTACGAATTAGTTTCTGTCTCATTTTCTGTATGTAGAGCTGATAGCTGTTTTTGTGTTGCTCTTTTGAGCTTGTGCGATACCTTTGTCAATGATAATTACCGTCTGAAACTCGATGGTATTCTGTCTGTGTTTTTAGAAAGTTTTTTTGCTTGCAACTTTGTGCTTTAGAGCAGGTAGTCTAACTGTCTAACCCATAATGCAATATAATTAGGTTTTCATTTGTGACGGTTTCTGTTTGAATTTGGATTAGCTCACTTGATAATATTTTATGGCAATATTTCAGGCTGCCAATTACCTGAACATTAAGAGCTTGCTGGACTTGACTTGCCAAACAGTGGCCGACATGATTAAGGGAAAGACACCTGAGGAGATAAGGAAGACTTTCAACATCAAGAATGATTTCACACCCGAGGAGGAAGAGGAGGTCCGCCGTGAGAACCAATGGGCCTTTGAATGATTGCCTGGAGATTTTCGGGAAGCTGTTATCTGTTGATCTTATGTTGTGTTGCGTCTCGTAACTGTTAAATTGTTGTTGCTTTGTCCTTGTCTTCTTTGCTTTTAATGGTACAAGATGTCTTGTAAATAACAGTAGTGCTCATGGAAGGTTGCAGATTGCGGGTAGGTATCACCCATTTTCGCACTTTCTTGTTTATCTTGTGTCTTAGTTATGTCGATTACTTGGTCTTTTAAGACTATCTTATCAGCTGGGAAAAAAAGACTATCTATCAATATATGTGGGATTAAGCACCACTCTTCTGCTATTTGTGTTGTTTTCTGTTTCTTTTTTCGATGTGGGGTTGTGTGTTGTGTGGTCCAAATTAATTTGTGTGTGGGTAATGTGTTTTGTGTGGTCAAAATTCATTTCCTTAATCTAAGAGCCCAAATGAAAGGGGAAGAATAAATTGAATAAGGGGGAGTAATAAAATTCTTGATTTTCTATCTCTCGTTTACGGTAAAAAGAAATCTTGTTTACTTACCTCCTAGGTAGCACGGACACTCCTCCTAACTAGCCGTCCCGTGTCGGACACACGGACGCACGGACACCTATAAATAAGGAATGAGAGGTTGGAAAACTAAAAGAGATTGATTAGAAGATGAGTTGGGTGTGAAATGAGAATAAATTATGGTAAAAGTCAAATTTTACCTTCAATTATTTACATTTAATATCAAATACCAATATAAAAATAAAATCGTACGCTATTTATAACTATAAAATATATATTTTATTAAATTAAACTGCCGTGTCCCGTGTCCTAAATTTCACGAGATGTCGTATCACGTGTCCGTATCGTGTCCGTGTCCGTGTCCGTTTTCGTGCTACCTAGCTTACCTCTAGTTGAAATGCTCATAAAATAAAATCCTAGGCCAATAGCCAGAAACACAAGTTCCTACAGATTTTCTTCAACACATGTCTATTGTGTCAAGGCCGTTTCTGTTGATCGCAAGTTATCAGCAACAGAATTTTTATTCGGCAACTGAAAATATAAGGCAAAAAATGGCGGAAATAAATCATCTCCATTTTGTTCGGTAAAATTGAAATATGCTTGCCTGCTTGGAAAGAATTCAAGTTCTCTATCAGTCCTCATGTGAAATTGTGACCATTAATGAAAAAAGAACACACTTAATGAGAGAAAGATCAAATTTAGAGGATCTTGATTCTTGAATTCTTGACTCGAAAGAACAGCAAGTCTCTTTTGCGACGAGGCGACCCGTCGAAAGCTTAAGATGGGTCAAGCCCTCTCTATGTGAGGGAGGCTTGACCTGTCTTAAGCTTACGACAGACCGCTTCGTCGCAAGTGAAATTTTGTGCGAAAAAAAACCCATTTCATGCTAGTTTTCTCTTCTTTACACCTTTTTCTCTCCGTATCCTTAATTATGTTGAATTTTTCCTCGCTTTACCAAACAGTTATTTTTCAAGTTATTTTTAGAATCACAAAGTGGAGAGAATATATGGTCATCGACTCATTGAGAGGGACATGGAGAGAGGATATAATCAATTTAAGGCCTATATTTCATCACAAATTCTCATTTATGACGAACACTTTTCGTCATAAACTTGTGATGGAGCAAATGTGACCATTTTTATGGAAAATGTAACCATTATATGACTGGTAACATTTTATGGATGATTACTTTTTATCATAAAATGGTCACATTTAGTCCGCCACAAGCTTGTGACCGTCACAAGAGAGACCAACTGATATTTCATATTTGATGTTGGAAAAATTAGATCAACAATGCAAAGAGAAAGCAGTAAATGACACTATTTGTTTTTACTAACACAAATTCTCATTGAAGACGGGCTATTCGTTACAAGATGAAGACAGATATTATACAAGATGAATATAGATAGTACTATTCTCATAATATTCAAGTAGGGAGAGCAACTGAAGCCCCCACTTGCCCTCTCACTCTATCCGTATTCAGAATTTACTAAAGGGCTAGGGCAAAGGGATAGTTATCATATTAGCAACGGAAATTCTTCCCATCTTAATCATACTGGCGTATTATCACCGGCCCGCGTTAGCCCATAAAAGAAAATGCAAGTGGTACGGATTATACAAGTAATTAGTATTGGTGCCCGGTTCCGCCTGGCCTACCTATATTTATCATTAAAATTTATTTTAATTAAATATACTTTAAAGTTGTATAACTTATAAATTTATCATCAATATACTTTCTTATGACACATCTTAAATTTACGATAAAATAAATTATTAGACAATTCATTACTCCCACTATTAATATTTTACTTTAATTAACTGGTCGGCTAATTGTTCATATATATTTTTTTTATTGTTAGTATTGTTTCTTTTATTACATTCGTTATTACTACACTTACTTTCAATAATTCCGTCATAATTATTGTTACCGTAATTATTGATATTTTCAGTAATAAGGCATTAATATTGAAAATTTCACTACTCCCGTTGTTGTTCTATTACTTTCATTACTCCCGTATCTAATATTTTTACTTTGACTATTGAACTGAGTGATTACTATTGAGACACCCTCGAATTTGCGGAAAGATAAACAAGTAATTTAAATAAATAAAAGATGAGAATACGTTTTTAATAGGTTCACTTTAGTGAAAATCGGTAAATTTTAAAACCGGAACCTACCATTAAATATATTCATCATAACAAAGGTGTCTTAAATAAAAAGGTTCATAACAAAAAGGAAATAATATTATACATAAGAAGTATCTAAAACGGGAGACATATCTCCCTAATAAATACGGAAATAAAAGAGTGTATTTAAATAATACAATCCTAAGAACCGAATATAGGTCCAAGGTAATACTTCACTCGCTAGCTCGTCAATGTAGCCAAGTATGCATCACAAACCTGCCAACCGCATTAAATATAAACACGGAAGCCACAGTCAGTGGGGAGTAACTCCGAGTTCTCCCAGCCACGAAATGTCGAGTTTAATAAAACATGAATAACATAAAAGAGATGTATATGAAAAATACAAAAACCTTAACATATACGATATGCTTTTCATGTTATGAAACAAATAACTAACATATAACCTAGCATATGAAGGATAAGCTACTCATGCAAGCTATCATGTGAATCGGTTAACAACCTATACCACGAGGTAGGGAAGCTAGTATTTCAGCTCAGAGGTTACATTTAAAACATGGCCTGGATACAACGCAACCCTAATCATACAAACTATCATGTGAATCAGTTAACAACCGGTAATCCAAACTCTATCAACCTTAGCCGGCTTGCATCTCACCTTCTAAGATTCATAGCATCATACAAACATGAAAGACCAATACTTCTACAAACAGGCATAAGTTCTTAGCACAGTCAATAGACGACTTCTGTAACTCGAGGCTATACCACAAGGTAGGATAAGACATACCTAGTCCTAGACTGATCAGACCCTAGAGCAACAGCTAACCATTTTTCCCGGTCTCATGAC
>JAIUZE010024866.1:0-13277 GCA_022085475.1 Heliosperma pusillum | reverse complement strand
TATATATATATATATATATATATATAATATATAGCTTAGTTCTTTTGAGTCCACCATTTTCATAGAGTCCTTGAGTCCTCATGCTAGCCATTGGATGAGGGAGATGGATGGATGAAATTGAAGATTAAAAATCACACTTATCACCAATCAATTACCTATGCACTAATTAATTAACTTTCTCTCTCTAGCCTTTAATTAATCACTTTTGAGCACTTTTGAGCTGCTGAGATTTATGAGTGTAACTTTGATGCTTGCGAGTGCAACTCTAATGTTTTAGAGTTTAACTTTAAGTTTTTAAGGCGGTTTGTATATAAAAATTTGAATTTAAACAATTTTAACACCTTACGAGTGTAACTTTGATGCTTTTCGAGTGTAACTCTAATATTTTCGAGCGTAACTTTAAATTTTGAAGACGGTTTTGATATAATAATTTGAATATATATACTTTTAACATTCTACGAGTGTAACTTTGCTGATTTTCGAGTGTAACTTTAATATTTTTTAGACGGTTTTCTATAAAAATTTGAATTTATATAATTTTGACATTTTAGGAGTGTAACTTGGATGATTTTCGAGTGTAACTTTAATATTTTTTTAAGACGGTTTATTACTTATAAATTTAAATTTATATAATTTTTTACATTTTACGAGTGTAATTCTAACAATTTAGGAGTGTAACTTTAATTTTTTTTAAGACGGTTTTGTATATAAAAATTTGAATTTAAATAATTTTAACATTTTACAAGTGTAACTTTGATGATTTACGAGTTTAACTCTAATATTTTACGAGTGTAACTTTAGTAATTTTAGGTCATTTTAAGTGGAATTTTTTGAATTTTATTACATTTTGAATTTATGTAATTTACTACAAATTTATGAGTGTGACTTTAGTCCTCTATGAGTGTAACTGTAGTCATCTATGAGTGTAACTGTATTCCTGTATGAGTGTAACTGTAGTCCTCTATGAGTGTAACTGTAGTGTAACAAAAAACAAATCTGACAGGCACAAGTGTAACCTTTAAGGTCATTTTGTGTTACTTTAATTAGTAATGAATGTTACTTTAACAGACGATATATGTGACTTTAACAAATAAAGTGTGTAACTTTAATAGAGAATTTGTGTTACTTTAATAGAGAATTTGTGTTATTTTATTAAAAGTAATTGACATTTAACACCTTTTTCCTGAAAAAAATATATATATAAAAAACAACAACTAGATCTGAAAACTAAAAAAAAAAAACAAATCCCCAAAAATAAGGTTATTTGTGTTACTAAAATAAAAAAACATATATATGTTACTTTAATAAATAAGATGTGTAACTTTAACAGAGAATTCGTGTTATTTTAATAAACAATATGCGTAATTATAATCGGTCCATCGTCATCAACACCAACAACTACACCCTTTTTCAGATTTGGACAAAAACGCAAAAAGAAAAATGAAAACAAGAATGAAAAAGAAAAAAATATATACATAGAATTTAAATTACTAGATCTGAGAAAAGGAAAAAAAAAAAGACACAACAACAACCACGACAGCCCACACCCGCTCAACCACCCACCCTAAGCAACCAGCCCCACCCAACCTTGCGCTTACCAGCCCCCTCCTCTGACCACGACAACCAACGACGGTGTGGGTGGAGGAGATGGCGGCTGGGAAGGAGGAGGAAAAGAGAGGCGTCAGAGGAGAAATGAGAGGCGTCGGAGGAGAGAGGAGGAGGCGGCAGTGGGCAGTGGTTTTTATTAAATGTACATTTTTTTCAGATCTACGTTTTTTTTTATAGTGACGGTGGAGGACGGTGGTTGTGGGGTCGTGTCTGGAGCATGGTGTTGGTGGGTTGGTTGGTGGCGGTGGTTGTTATTTTCGATGGCAGGTTGGTAGTGGTGCGTGTTGGTGGTGTTGTTTTAGTAATGGAGTATTAGTTATTTTTTGGGTTTTAGAGAGAGGAGGGGATGAATATTATGTGAGATGAGAGAGAAGTAATTGTTAGGAAAAGTTTATATATTAAATGATGAGAGAGGAATTAGTGAAATTAATAATTAATTAGTTAAAGTAGAGAGGGAGTGATATTAATCACCCTTTAGGAGTATCAATCTCAGCCTTCCATCTCCCATATCCAATGGCTCTAAACAGGACTCGAGGACTCTAAGAGAAAGGGTGGACTCAATTGATCCTTCCTCTCTATATATATACATACATACATACATATAATTGAGATCTCATACGAACCTAAACTTCCATGCGAACCGTACGAACTGCCTCTCCTTCATCAGATGAAGGCCTAATCAAAGGCTCATATTAAACAATAAATATCTCACATCATCCTTTCCCCCGACACAAATCACAACGACCACTCTAAACACACACCACCAACTACATCACCGTCCACCACCACGGCACCACTGCTACCAGCCTACCACCGAGACGGCCGCCTAAATGACGCATGAGGTGCGGTCAGCTGTACAAACTTCTACAACTACATCACTGATGTCGAAGTGGTTTTGTCGGCGCGATTTATAGGTCCGATAAAGAAGATTGAGGTAGTTGGATCAGCGACGATAGTAGCGTCAGCTACCACCACGAGCGTCGAAGCTTGTTGGCGAAGCATGCGGTTCCGATAGATCTGAAACTTCACGCATTACCCCTATGTAATTGATCTCTGGCAGCTAGCATAGGTCCGTCGCCGTCAGAGCAGTGACGACAAGTTTATTGTTATCCCCCTTTCTCTCTTGTCAAAACGTCGTCGTCGAAGTAGATATTTTTGATAATAATTGGAGGTCAGGGTGCTGGGCTCAGAGACGATATGGATGTGGTGGTGGTATTCGTGGTGGCCGGGCGGTGTTGATGTGGTTGATGTGATGAGTAGTAGTTTTTATATTGGGCAGCGATGGACGACGGTGGTTCTGGTGGTAGGGTGGGGGCGGTGGTGCGGGCAATGGGGGCTGGGGGCAGTGGATACATAACATATATCACACGAGATACATTTGTTACTGTTACTGGATATATGTATGAATACTACTAGATACATGTATAATATGTGTATCTGGCAGTACTAACTTGTGTATCTAGGTAGTTCGTACTGGACCCCACCCCTATATATATATATATATAGGGTCAGGATCCGGTGAGAACCACTAGTATAATGAGAACTGTGAGAACCATTTACAGCCCTTAGATCTTATAATATAAACAGCTCAGATTAAGTAACCAAACACTTCACCTAACGTCCAATTTCCCGCGGGTCCCGCCCCAAACCTTTCAATCTCATTCATTTTCCAAAATTTCTTTCTCACTCATAATTTTTTCTCTCTCTTCGACATCAGTTCATCACGCCCATTCTACCCCCAAACCTTTCTCTCTCCCGTTCGATCGTCACATGGATACTGTTAATTCGAGGTAAACATTCGAAATTTAAAAAGCTTCGATCAAACACTTCGACGATCAAACCGTTAAAAGTTTCTCCATCCATGGATACTGTTAATTCGAGGTAAACATTCGAAATTGATGATTAAATTTTGTGAATTTAGAGTTTATATTGTTATCTAATTGTATTTTTTTTATTTTTTTTATTAAATTAGTTGAACTAATGGTTTTATTATTGGGCTAAACTGGTAATTATTATTATGTTTGTGAAATTAGGGTTTGGTGAATTATATTGGGTCAATTGAGAAATTATGGTTGTTGATTTTGATAAATTACCTAAATTTGTTGAAATCATGAATTTGGGGAGTCAATTAGATAATTATGTGCATCTAATTTGTATTAGGTGCATCAAAATCTGGGTTTTATCAATGTAGTAATTTTCTGATATGTATCAAAATCGTTCATTATTTAATTTTTGATGTTTCTTGTTGTAGGAATGTGAGTGACATTGTATCATATACTTCTTCAAATGTAATTACAAGTCAAGTAGTGATTGTAGAAGCTAATGCATCTCAATCCGTATCTGAAATATCTGCAATTGCAGTTGAGGTTCCTGTACCTGTGACTTCTGATGTTATTCAAGGTACAATTTTGTTCTACCTCATTAGTTTTTTCATATTTCATGCATGTACTGGGTTTTTTCATGCACATGAGTCATTTTTCCATGCACCTATAAGTCAAGTGTTAAGAAAACTGAGCTATACATGTGTTGTATATCTGTAATTCATCTTCTTATGTATCCCTCATCTTTTTAGTTCTACTTTATTTAATCACATATGCATACAACGTAGTAGAGGAAGTAGTAGATGAAGAGGAGGCATAAGGTTCTTCAAGCAACAGGAATCGTACTTTTGATTGTCCTATCCATCTTAAGCCTAGTATTGGTATGGTATTTGATAAGCTTGAACTTGGTATTGGGTTTTATGAAGCATATGCAAAAGAATGTGGATTTGTGTCTAGATTAGGATCACAAAAGGTTTCTAAGGATGTTGTCACGCATAAAGCATGTTTGTGTAATAAGGCTGGAGAATGTGAAGCAAAAGGAACAAAACAACGGAGGCAAAGAACTAGGATTTCGTGTCCTGCTAGGGTTAACTTTAAGCGAATTCCTAGTGGTCAATACCAAATATATGCTTTTGTTGAAGGTCATAATCATATGCCACAAACACCATTAACAATGGTACATTTGACGCAAACGAGAGAATTGAATATAGTTCATAAAAAATTCATAGTTGACAACGCAAAAGTCAACCAAGGACCAGTTAGGACCTTTAGGATGTTTAAGGAGTACGTTAGAGGTTATAAGAATGTGGGTGCGTCATTGGAAGACTTTAAAAATTATTCCAGAGATATAAAGAAGTATTTAGCAGAAGGTGATGCTCAAATGCTCATTGAGCATTTTATGAAAATAAAACACATGTGTCCGTCGTTTTACTTCGATTTTGAGGTAGACTCTAAAGGTAGATTGTCACATATTTTTTGGGCTGACCCTATTAGTATAAAAAATTCTTTGTTATTTGGGGACATGACATCCTTTGACACTACCTTTAGGAAAAATACTTATAGAATGATCTTTGCCCCTTTCACTGGGGTGGATCATCATAAGAGGTGCGTTACCTTTGGGGCAGGACTTCTTATTAATGAGGGGAATGAGTCATTTCGTTGGTTATTTACGAAATTCCTAGAAGCTATGGGGGGTCGTCATCCAGTTTGTATGATAACTGATGAAGACGGGGGGATAGAAGAAGGAATGAAACTAGTCTTTAAAGATAAGGTGCAACATAGATATTGCATGTGGCACATATTGAAGAAGTTGCCTGAGAAGGTAGGGCATACAATATGTAAAGAAACTAGCTTTCTGAAAGAGATAAACTCATGTGTTTGGGGTGAAGATGTGGAGCCGAAAGAATTTGAGGAAAGGTGGAATACAATTGTGGAATCTCATGGATTGTCAGATAATGGGTGGCTTAAGGAGAAGTATGGTATGAGAAAGTTGTGGGTTCCAGCTTACTTTCGTGACTTGTTTTTAGGAGGTCTGATGAGAACAACCTCTAGGTCGGAGTCAGAAAATAATTTCTTTAGCAACTTCACTAATCCAAATTTGACCCTTGTTGAGTTTTGGATGATATTTGAGAGTGCGATGGATTCACAAAGATGGACTCAATCGAAACTGATTGCACAATCAAAGAACTTGTCCCCTTCGTTGTGTACTCCACTAGCCATAGAAAAGCATGCAGCAGAATTCTACACTCCAAACATTTTCTTTGAGTTTCAGGAGGAATTAAAAGCAGCATGCTTTTCATGTGGTGTTGAGGATATGCAAAAAGATCCGGAACATGCAATTCAATACATCTCTATCATAGATCGAGAAAGGGATAAAGTGTATGTGGTTGGGTTAAAGACGGATGAATCAAAAATTGTGTGCACTTGCAAGAAGTTTGAAAGGCATGGAATACTCTGTAGACATGCTCTGTGTGTCCTAAGAGAACGAGGGTTTAAGAAAGTTCCAAGTGAATATTTAATTAATAGGTGGAGCAAACTAGCAACCTGCAAGCTTATATTCAGTTCTGATGGGCAGTTGCTCACTGATTGTAGATCAGTTGAGGTACAGAAAAACAAAGTCAGTGAATTGTGGTCAGAATTGTTCACTTGCGTGTCAGTAGTTGAACAAAGTCCTGTTTATTGTGATGACTTGCTGGGCATGCTACGTGGGTTCAAAGAAAGGGTACTTGCGGTAACAAGTGTCATTGATGATAGTGGTAATAGTGGTATTGGAAAGAAAATGGACAAGAATGCTGAAATTGGAATGCTTTTGGGAACAAGTCTTCCTAGTGAAATTAAAGTTTTGCCTCCAAGACAATGCAAAAACAAAGGATCCGGGAAACGATTGATCTCGCAAAGAGAAAAGGCTGGGGAAGTAAGCAAGAGACCGCTAAGAAGATGCAAGGCTTGTGGGGAGATGGCGAACCATGACAGTAGGAATTGTGACAAAAAGACCACCGGCGATGACGATGAGTAGAGTAAGTTTTCTCTTATATTAGCGTAAGTTTTCTATTATTAGCACATGTTTTCCCTCCATTTTGTTTTTATCTCTCCTGAAACTATACTTGTGTCGCTTGGCAGTTTTGCAAATTTGATTAATGAAACAATGTTTGGACTTGTGCAGTTAAGCAGGGGACTTGCACTGTTGGACCATACTTGAAGAATATCATTCGAGAAGCATACTTGAAGAACTTGAAGAATATCATTTGAGAAGCATACTTGAAGATTTTTTTAATTTGACAGTAGCATGTATAACCATTTTAGGACTTTTTTTATTTGAAATTTTGTATTTGGACTTTTTATTTGAACTTTTATTGTTGAACTTTTTTATTTTATAGAATTTCGACTTGTGAAGCCTTCAAAAATCACTTGAGAATGGACTCACTAAAGTCCACTTGAATAATGGTCCTCTTATCCTATGACCATGTTTGGACTCTAATATTATGTATTTCATGCACGTAGGAGGTTTTTTCATGCACATAGACTAATTTTTAATGCATGTAAAAGGCAATTATTTGAGGAACTTGAGAAATAGGATTAATTTATGTAGGGAACAATTAACTAAACGTGATTAATTGATGAAGCTTGGGCTATATTAATACACAAATTGTTTGACTATTTGATTTGTGCCACGAAGATGTTTGGATTAATGGCATGAATAGAGAAGGTGGTGGGGCGGCAGGGATTACGAAGTGATGGGGCGGAGATTGTTGACTTCGCAGCAATGCACGTGCTTGACGATGAGAGTATTAGTATTGGGCCAGTCATAATTTAGGGTCAGTTTTGAGTCCTGGTTTCCGCTTGAGACATGATGGTCATATTTAGAATGAAAATTCATAATTGTTTTGACACAGGCCAGGTCCCAAAGATAACATATTTCATGCATGTACAAGGTTGTTTCATGCACATATACTATTTTTTAATGCACTCATACGACAATTATTAAGGAACTTGAAAAATTTGATGAAATGATGTAGGGAAACTTAAAGTACTTAATTTGTGCTTATTTCAATTTGGGCTTTGTCCCATATTAATATTAGTCCTTTAGACAATCAGAGTTTTTTTTAGAAAAGACGACCGATGATAAATAGCTTAATTTGCTTTACAATTATTATTCATCAAGTTACCTAATTCTGGAACAATTTTGAGAACTGTTTTCCGCTTGTCTAGACGAGATGGTCATATTTTATATTTCGAGTACTGGTTTACGCTAATCATAACTGTTTTGACATAGGCCAGTTCCCAAAGATAACATATTTTATGCATGTGGAAGGTTGTTTCATGCACATACACTGTTTTTTTAATGCATGTATAAGGCAATAATTTCATAACTGATGCCCTAGTACAACTGTTTAAATAGATCCTATAAGTTATATGACTTTACCACCTAAACTTACCGATATCTTTTAACAGATCCTATGGTCAATAATTACACTAACTGTACCACCCAAACATACAGAAATCTACAACTTTACTCCAGCCAAATCTTGCAAGGTTCAATGGTTGGAACGTAGGGTTAGGTTCTGTGCTACTCCCTTCGATAATCAAGTGTTTAGAAAATAATGCCTAGTCGAAAACCTACAAAAGTAAAAGCGGGGGAAATATTGTTACGTTTAGGCCACTCCTTAGATTGAAAATAAACGAAAGAAAATTGAAAATTATGAATTCAAAAGTGATTGATATTACCTTTCTCTTGTTTTGCTCCCATTTCATAATTTCAAGAAGCATACTCTCACCATATTCATCCAAATCCTGCATATATATTTTTGACAACAATATTAAAAGTGCTGCAATAAAAAATGCTCAATAATGTTCAACTAATATAACTTAGTTTAGACATCCTTACCTCGTAACAAGTCTCATCTATCCATGATGCTTGAAAACGCAAGTTTTCAAGCCACTTCAGCAGATAGACTCCGCAAGCATACCTATGAAAGTTGTTAAACATTTAAATATGGTTTGTATCCATCAAATATATTAAGATGAGTAATATAATTTAAGCATAATTTAAGTACGTAAGGTACCCATTCTTTTGTTGAGGCACATTCACAATCTCCCACTCAAAAGTTTTTATCTGCAACAGTCTTTTGTAACCCGGACGGTCTCTTGCGATGATCTCCAAAGCAGGCAATAGCTATACAAAAATGTACGTCTTGCATCAGGGCGCCGTGGCAATCTGGAGTTAAGTATGAAATTTTTCCTTTTATGAAAGTCCGAAACACAAGCAAACCAATGTTCTTTGCTCACGCAGAAAGGAAAGAACGCCTGAAATATTTACAAAACATGCGGAAATGAAATTGATACAATAAAAACCGTCATGATACACAATCAGTGATAATTATTTATTTACCAGTTGGGCTTTGGCTAAATTTTGGGGCAAATAGTCAAGCTTAATGTATTGGCTTCGAAAACCGTCTTTAGAAACAACATCCTGAAAGGTGCGAGCGAGCCTTTGTCAAAAATCTTGGTAATTCCAAGAACAATCATTAGTAGTTACTAAGGAATATGAATACATACCTTCATTATTGTCGGAAAGTACACAACACCTGGTTTTTCGAGTGTTGTACGAAGACCAACAAGATCAATAACCATATCCATCACCCAACTCCCTCGTAGCAAAGTCTGCATTGCTTCTTGGGTAACTTCCAACCATTCTGTTGCAACAACAACATCACTAATAACACAAATATTGTAATTAGATCCACTCAAAACATATAAATGCAAAAATAATAATTATATTTTAAAAAATGCTTTATGGTCAATTATAACTTACTTCTTATTCGCCACATTTGTCTTAATAAAATTCATCAACTGTGCATCTGTATAGCATAACTCTTTTCGTGCATCCGTATAGCATAACTCTTGTCGCACCTGATTACTGCGGAAAATCAAAGGTTCTTAAAATTTGATTGCAAGATATAAGTTGTATAAGACAAAAATGTAGAATTTTTATTTACCGAATCTCACAGCCACTGCCACTGTTGTAAGCCTTTGCATCAGACATCACTTGAACTTTCAAAGAGTTGTTAGCCCAAGTCAAAATTTGATTGCAAACCCTCACAATATAACGTTTCACAGCATATCTCTGAAAAATAACAAAAAAAAGTGAAGTTAGCATCAGAGCCTACATATTTCATGCATATACAGGGCTAATTCATGAAACTACAGAGCTAGTTCATGCATATACAGGGCTAATTCATGAAACTACAAAGCTAGTTCATGCATATACAGGGCTAATTCATGAAACTACAGAGCTAGTTCATGCATATACAGGGCTAATTCATGAAACTACAGAGCTAGTTCATGCATATACAGGGCTAATTCATGAAACTACACAGCTAGTTCATGCATATACATGGCTAATTCATGAAACTACAGAGCTAGTTCATGCATATACATGGCTAATTCATGAAACTACAAAGCTAGTTCATGCATATACATCCATGAAACTGCACAAATAAGACAAGTAGCAGAAAATGAAACAAACTGATGACCTTCCTAATAAACATTCATCTGAATTGATCTAAATATTACGCATAAGCTAGATAAATAGAAACACTAACTTAAAATTAGACTTCAGTAATAGAGACTTACGTCCTTTAGCAGCTTTGAACTATAGCCTAACTTAGTCCCGTTGTACGTCTCCATATGACGCATAAGGTAGATTCCAGTATCACGCACAACATCAAAGGTTGAATTCGGAACATATAGTTTGGCTATTAAATACCATGCAGCGTTCAGCTTTGGAATCTTGTTACTAAGCTTTGAAATCAACAATTTCGTCTGATAAGCGAAAGACAATGCCAAGTAAATAATTTATTTTAAAAGTAGACCTAAATCAGCCATTTAACAAGCTTATTGCGAAAGCATATGAAGACATACCACATCTTTAACATGGACTGAATAATCAGTTTGCTTCGCATCCATTGGGTGTATAACTTCGTACAAGCCATTCTCAACATGGAAACAAAAAAGAAGTGGCGTGGGTGCCACAACAGGAGTAAAAACCTGCAATATAATAAAAATAAAAAGGCTAAGAACTATTTATATTATTAATTAGCAAACATTTTAAAAAAATTTAAATCTTCAAGGAATTACCAACTTCACTTCTTCAAAGTTGACGTCCAATGAGTTAATCTGTAGATTAAATTAGGTGATGTATTAGAGAATACAAAAGCTACAATTTGATAACTAACGCTGTAACAAAATTAAATAAAAAACCTACATCAGTTTCTTCGGTGAAAAATAGACGGCAACGGGATGTACGAGATCTTAATCTGTTTTGGTCATTCAGATAATCACACCACAAACTGATGACATTGCTGTGAACTTTACTACCAAGTAACAAGGTCTTTAAATCACGTCGTGTAAGACTCTTGCCCGTATGGCTGAACAGAACCTCGCTAAACATGTATAAAAAAGGAAACATTAGTGTTATAAATAGAAAATATAATACATTTATCGAATACAATGAAAAATGAAGAGATGTAGTAGACTAATACATACCCTTCGTCTACGTCACATGCAAATGCATAGTCTCCAATCTCTTTCTCAGACTGAGTCAAGTCACGCAACACATCCACGTTTTGTATGAAGAAAGGTGAACGGTAAACATCAGCTACCTCAACATTCCTCTTTGACATCACCCTCTTAGGTTGCCGGGTCTCCATGGCATGTTTTGAGGGGGCAATTGGGGACACTTGTACAAGGGGAGAAGAAGGCATAATTGGAGATTGATCCAATGACAGTTGAGACGAGATAACTATTGGTGATGGTTGGGATGAGATAATTATTGGCGATGGTTGGGACGGGATAACTATTGGCGATACAGGGCACTGAGCTACTACAGGGGATGAAATGAAAGGTGTAGCTGACGTGCTTGCATGGGGAACGCCCGCATGAGGAGCCTTAAAATAATGAAACTTCAGTGAGTCACGGAACTCTTGAGATGTGTATGGCGCGTCATCACCAGTAAAAAGACTAAAAGAGGGTCCTTCCATAAGATCTTTGTCCATCTTTTCTTTGCCAAGATTATCACCATGCTCTTTAAACACCTTACCAACATGGTTGTAGGCATTATTAAGAAAACTTTCTAGTTCAGCTAAGACAGAGGGATTATCAAGAAAATCATCATCCCCATATACCTCATCCTTCTTCTTCTCCTCCTCCGTTTCAGGTTCAACTTTATCTTCGTCTTGCTGAACTTTATCCTCCTCCATCCTCTGATCTACCTCCACTTTATTACCACTTGCAGAACCACCCACGCCAGCAGCACCCTCCCTATCCCCCTCCCTCTCAGATTCTCTACTCTGCTGAGACATGGAGAACCCTTCAAACAACGAATCAGCCAAAGATTGCATTTGGGAAACGGCGACTAAACTGGGAACCTTGGATTTAGCTTGCCGAATTGCCTTGGATAATGCATCATAACTGTCTGCAAAATGAACAGCAGACCCCGCTAAAATATTAACGCTTTTTTTTTTCTCTTCAAGGGGACAACCTTCTTCATTACCGTCAACCTTATCTTTTGTTGCATTATCAGACCGGTGTTTCTCCTCCGTTTCATGGACAGTTTCAGAATGATAAACAAATATGTCTACTACGCGCCCCTTTCCGAAACCCTTCCCCTCGTGTTTCTCCAACTTCACCCTCTCTCTGATATTTTTTTCAGACCAATTAGCCAACAAAGGAAAAGATCGAGATACCGTTCGGGACTTAAAAACTACTCTATCCAAGTAGATAAAGGTAAAAATCAGAATAGGTCCCTTAAAGTACGTATTAGGATCACTAACCACTGCCTCTTTCCATGAAATAACATTGTCCATCATTTGATCCCTTGCAAATTTGCACCAATTGAAATTAGGAACATCGGAGAGATCACCCAAGCAACATAATATGCGAGTGCTAGGAGCATCACCAATCACACCCATCAACAGAGTTGAAACGATATACAAAAGAAAGTTTCTCTTGAAATCGTCTCCACCATCCCGCTGCTCCATCATCTTCTCTAGTACAAGCTTTTTGGTAATATTTGAGGTGCTAAACTGCCCTTTAAATCTCTTCACAGCCTCTAAATAAGCCTCCTCTTTGGAGTACCTCCCAACTTGAACGATGTCTAATGGACCCATTGGAATTCCAGTTGCCAAGTAGACATCCTCATCTGTTATATCTAATTTCCCATTCATCAACGAACAATCAAAAGGATTGAATGACTCTACAATCCATCGTGCTAAATGACCATTGATTTCTTCTGTTTGAAGCTTGAGCAAACCCCCAAAACCAATGCTCTGAATGGCTTCAATTTGCTTCTCAGATGGGTTCAACTTGATCAGATTAGTTATCATTGAAGGACTCATCCTCGTAAGTAGAGTCTTATAGTCATTATTACGTTTCCTTCTTTTCGTAGCTTTGTTCACACTTGAGGTTCCTTCACCTTCGTCATTAAGCTTCCTTTTTTTGTTAGGTTGCTTCTTACTTGCACTTGCCTCTTCGCCTTTATCATTAGGCTTCTTACGAGGACTCCTTCGACATTGCACAACTTCTTCTGCTGTAGGAGTTTCCTTTTCCATATTACCTGTAAAATTTAAGAACAACTATTAGCTTCATTATTAATAACATAATGTTTCAAATTGATGAAAATGTATAACCTAGATGGTCTAATCATTCACGAATTGTATGCAGGTATGAGAGTGTTTAATGCATATATATTGCTGTTTCATGCATGTATACGGTCGTTTAATGCACATATGTTGGTTTTTGATGCACATAAAAGAGGCTAGATGCCTATTGCCATCATTTACTATTATTTTT
>JAIUZE010024865.1:0-10241 GCA_022085475.1 Heliosperma pusillum | reverse complement strand
AAAAGAAAGGAAACACGGGTTGCCTCCCGAGAAGCGCTTGTTTAACGTCCTGCTCGACGAATTCTTCTATGAAATCATTGGGTTGTGGATGGACGCTCCATATAGACAATATCTAGGCATCCGATGATAGAATTGCTATAGTAGAGTTTTAGTCTGTGTCCATTGACTTTGAATTTTTCACCATTGCTAGCCATTATTTCCACATAGCCATACTTGCTAACATATGTGACAATGAATGGTCCAGACCATCGTGATCGAAGTTTTCCCGGAAAGATTTTCAGACGGGAGTTGAAAAGAAGTACTTGGTCACCGACATTAAATTCTTTCTTAATTATCCTCTTGTCGTGCCAACGCTTCGTTTTCTCTTTGTAGATCCTAGAATTCTCGTAAGCTTGCAAACGAAATTCTTCTAGCTCATTGAGTTGCAAAAGTCGTCTATCAGCGCTAAGCTTAGTGTCTAAGTTGAGTTTTTTGATAGCCCAGTAAGCTTTGTACTCTAACTCGACAGGAAGATGACAGACCTTTCCATAAACTAACCGATAGGGAGATGTTCCAATCGGGGTTTTGAAAGCTGTACGATAATAAGCCCATAAGGTGGCATCGAGCTTATTACTCCAATCGGTTCTAGATCTTGAGACTACTTTCTGAAGAATTGTTTTCAACTTTGTGTTTGAGACTTCTACTTGACCGCTGGTCTGAGGGTGGTAGGCTAATCCTTGTCTGTGATACACACCATATTTGGAAAGCAGAGTGTCTAACTGCTTTTCTCCAAAATGAGTTCCTCGATCACTAATCACGGCTCTGGGTACACCAAAACGTGGAAAGATGATCTTCTTAAATAGTCGTATCACAGCTCTAGCATCATTGGTGGGAGTAGCAATTGCTTCTACCCACTTCGAAACATAGTCAACAACGACTAAGATATAATGATTTCCATTAGAAGAAGGGAATGGTCCTTGATAGTCAATACCCCAGACATCGAATATCTCGACTTCCAATATGCCGTTTTGAGGTATTTCATGTCTCTTGGATATTTGACCCATTCGTTGACAAGCGTCACAAGCCATAACAAAGTCTTTTGAATCTTTAAACATCGAGGGCCAGAAAAACCCTGATTGTAAGACTTTGGCTACGGTCTTGGACGGACCATGATGACCACCATAAGCAGATGAGTGACATCCTTCTAAAACTCCTTTAACTTCCCACTGGGGGATACATCGTCTATAAAGACCATCTGAGCATTGCTTGAAAAGATAGGGGTCATCCCAAACAAAGAATTTTGCATCATGCAAAAATTTCTTTCTTTGGTTATAAGAAAGGTCAGAAGGTAGCTGGCGACTGACGAGAAAATTGGCAATATCAGCATACCAAGGAGAAGAGTCCGCAATTGCCATTAATGAATCATCAGCGAACGAATCATTAATTGGCGTTGGTATTCCTATTTTAGTTACTCCTATCCTTGAGAGGTGGTCAGCAACTACATTTTCTGCTCCTTTCTTATCCCGGATCTCTAGATCAAACTCTTGAAGGAGTAAGATCCATCGGATAAGTCTAGGTTTTGCCTCTTTCTTTGAAAGCAAATATTTCAAGGCAGCATGGTCAGTGTAAACAATGACTTTTGATTCTATAAGGTAAGAATGGAATTTGTCTAAGGCGTAGACAATGGCAAGAAGTTCTTTTTCAGTGGTGGCATAGTTGATTTGGGCAGGATCTAAGGTTTTACTAGCATAGTAAATCGCATGAAGGAACTTTTCCTTTCTTTGCCCCAAAACAACTCCTACGGCATAATCACTCGCATCGCACATTAATTTGAATGGAAGATTCCAATCGGGTGACCAGATTATAGGTGCGGTGATCAAAGCACGTTTGATTTTGTTGAATGCCTCAAGGCATTCCTTTGTGAAATTAAAAGGTGCGTCCTTAAAAAGGAGCTCAGTCAGGGGCTTGGCTATTTTTGAAAAATCTTTAATAAATCGTCGGTAGAAACCGGCGTGGCCAAGGAAACTCTTGATTCCTTTTACATTAGCAGGTGATGGCAGTTGTTCAATAACTTGGATCTTAGCTCGATCCATTTCAATACCTCTCTCAGAAATGATGTGTCCTAAAACTACACCTTCGTTCACCATGAAGTGACACTTTTCCCAGTTGAGAACAAGGTCGACTTCTTCACAGCGTTTTAGAACTCTGGACAGATTTGTCAAACAATTATCAAAGGAAATGCCATAGACGCTAAAGTCGTCCATAAATACTTCCATGATAGTTTCAACAAAATCTAAAAAGATACTAGTCATGCAACGCTGGAAAGTTGCAGGTGCATTACACAGGCCAAATGGCATTCGACGATAAGCGAAAGTACCATAGGGACAGGTGAAGGTGGTTTTCTCTTGGTCCTCAGGGTGGATAGGAATTTGGAAAAATCCTGAGTAACCATCTAGATAGCAGAAATATTTGTGACAAGTTAACCTCTCTAGCATTTGATCAATGAAGGGTAGAGGATAGTGATCTTTTCTGGTTGATTGATTCAACTTCCTGTAGTCAATACACATACGCCATCCCGTCACAATCCTTGTGGGGATGAGCTCATTCTTTTCATTTTTGACTACTATTGTTCCTCTTTTCTTGGGAACAACTTGGAGAGGGCTAACCCATTTTGAGCCAGAAATTGCATAGATTATGCAAGTATCTAGCAATTTCATAACTTCAGCTTTAACTACTTTCTGCATGTTGGGATTAAGACGGCGTTGACCTTGAACACAAGGTTTTTGGCCTTCTTCTAAGTTGATTCTATGCATGCAAAAGACGGGGCTTATGCCTGTTAAATCTTCAAGCTTGTATCCTATTGCCTTCCTATGTTTCTTCAAGATAGTCAATAGTGAGGTTAACTGATTTTCATCTAGGAGAGCACTCACTATGACTGGGCAATATTCATACTCATCTAAAAAGGCATATTTTAGATTTGAGGGAAGAGGTTTAAGTTCAAGTTTATGTACTTCTGCCTTGGCAGGAGCATCAATTAAGCTTATGAACTCTCCAACTTCTTCAGACGGTATCTCTTTTCCAGTCAGGTCCTTTTCCAGCTCACTGATCTCGAAATTGTCGTTCTGAGAGATATCCTCTAACAATAAGATTGCTTCTAAAGGATCCTCAATTATTGACGGATACAGAGATTCATCAATGATTGAGTCGACAATGTCAAGGAAACAGCAGGGTTCTTCAAGCATAGGGCTTTTCATTGCACTGTATAAGTTGTAGGTGACTTTATCATCACCTACTTCTAATGTCAATTTTCCATTCTTGACATCGATTACTGCTCCCGCAGTGTGTAGAAATGGCCTTCCTAAAATGATAGGGATTTGCGAATCTTCAGCCATATCTAACACTATGAAATCGAGTGGAATGAAAAACCTCCCTACTTTGATAGGCACGTCTTCTAAAACTCCCATAGGTTGTTTTAGAGAACGGTCTGCCATTTGCAGGGTGATACTTGTGCATTTGAGAATTCCCATATTCAATTTTTCGCAGATGGAATAGGGCATGACGCTTACACTAGCACCTAGATCGCATAAAGCTTTATCAATAGTGTAGGTGCTTATAGTGCATAGTAAAGAGAAACTACCAGGATCCTTTAACTTAGGAGGGGACTTATTTTGCAATAAAGCACTGCATTCAGCAGTGAATGCTATGATTTCAACATCAACCAAAGTCCTCTTTTTAGTTAAGATATCCTTCATGAATTTCGTGTAAGAAGGGATTTGAGTGATTAATTCAGTGAAGGGAACCGTTACTTGGAGGTTTTTGACTACTTCCATGAATTTGTTGAACTGGGTTTCCTTATGATTTCTCCTCAAACGTTGGGGAAATGGAACTTGAATTTTTATGGGTTCCTTTTCAGATTCATCCTTCTTTTCGGGTTTGTTTTCCGCTTCCTTAGCGGTGGATGGTTGGGTTTCTTTTTGGCTTTCTACTTGTATAGGCTCAACTATTGGCTCTTTGGTTGCTGAGGTTCCGTATAAGTGGTACCACTCCTAAGGGTGATAGCATTTGCAGTGTCCCTCGGTTGCTCACCATGAGGTGGGAGTTGGCCTTGTTTTCTTTGGGCATTAGAGGCAGCCAATTGGGCCATTTGAGTTTCAAGCATCTTGATGGCAGCACTTTGAGCTTGATCACTCTTTTGAAGTTGAGCGAACATTGAATCTTGTTTTTGAACAACTTGGAGAAGCATAGATTCAATTTTGCTCAAGCTTGAGTCATTAGGTTGGCTTTGAATTTGAGGTGGTTGGTGTTGAGGTTGGTTTTGGTAAGGTTGGTTGAAGTTAGGTTGGAATGAAGGTCTCTGGTTTTGAAAACCAGGTGGATTGTAAGACTTCTATTGGTGTGGTATGAATGGTTGTTGAATTTGTTGTTGGGGATTTTGAATGTTGGTGCTTTTGTAGGACAAAAAGGGATGGTTTTTTGTGTTCTCGTTATAGAAGTTTGAGAAAGCGTTGCCTTGCCTATATCCTTGATAGGCATTGACTTGCTCTATCGAACTTCTACATTCTTGAAAACTATGCCCTCCAACCCCACATGTCTCACATACCACTACGTGGTTAGTGACGTTAACATGTTCCTTGGGTTGGGAAAAGCTTCCTACTTGTTGCTGCAGAAGGGCTAATTGGGCTTCTAGGAGTGCTACTTTACTTGAATCGTCCTGCTTGGTTTTGAGTGGCATAGCACGCGAGTTGCTATACTGAGAATCGTGGATTGCCATTGACTCGATTGTTGTACTAGCTATTTCTACATCGATTTGATCGAAACGACCATTGTTAGCGGAGTCGAGGATACGACGCGATTCGCCACAACCACCGTTGTAGAAGGTGATAGCTAGGAACCATGAATCAAGGCCATGATGAGGGCATTCTCTTTGTAATTCTTTGTATCTTTCCCATGCCTCATAAAGACTTCCGTCGCCTCTCTGACGGAATCCAGTAATTTGACTCCGTAAGAGTGCGGTTCGTTCTGGTGGGAAGTACTTTTGATAGAAAGCAAGAGCTAGACCATCCCAGTCGGCTATTCCTAAGGCAACTCGGTCAAGACTATTGATCCAGAGTTTTGCCTTTCCTCTTAAAGAGAAGGGAAAGAGCATTTCCCTAATCTGCTCTTAGGATACTCCAGTTTGTCTAATCGTGGAGCAATAGTCACAAAAGTTTTGGATATGAAGGTTGGGATCTTCTGTGGCATTGCCACCAAATTGACTTCTTTCTATTAAATTGATGAAGGCAGGTTTGATTTCGAATTTTTGGACTGTGATTTGAGGTGTAGCGATACCCCTTGGAAGTGTATCTGCAGTGGGTTTGGAATGGTCGGAAAGTCGAACCATTTTCTTTTGTGAAGATGAAGATGGAGTATTGGTTGAAGGTTGATTGGTTTTTGGAAATGGAGATGAGAATGGATCTTCTTCTCCTTCAAGATTAGATAAGATATCCGAGTATTTCTCACGAATATGGTCTAAACTTGAAGTATCAGAAGCTTTTGAAATTTCGTTGAATAGCTTTAGTTTCCTACGCAGAGTTCTTTCTCGTTCGGGGTCTAAAGCGATAGGGGTCCCTAATCTAGAAGATCTGGGCATAAGATTGGAAAGCTAAGATGAAAAATCAAGAGAGGTCTAAAGGAATTTGGGTTCCTAAAGACTAGGTAAAACTGATTGCGATAAAAATCACAAGAAAAAGGAAAACTAAACCGTGCTCCCCGGCAACGGCGCCAAAATTTGATCGTGCTTGTCGCGAGCCCGATACAAAGATAAATTACCCAGATTAGGCTAATAACAATTTAATGTAATTAGGGAAGTAGGGGTCGATCCTCAGGGAGATGGTGTTTCCTATAGAATGTGAAGTGTCTCGCAATTGGGTTTTATCTAACGAGTTTCTGGGTTTTGGAGTTTTAATGTCTAAACTAACAAAAAGCATAAATGAAAACAAAATAAAAGCAAATGAAGATGAAAGCAATAAAACAAACGATGAATTAACAATTATGAGAAGCATCTAGGGAAGTAGGTTCACACATGTAGATTGACATATTGATGAAATTGGATTTAGGACATGCAAATAATTCATTGTGAGTTCGAAAGAATGATGTGTTCATTACAATCATAGATCAGATGGTCTAGCAGGCTTTTAGGCGATTTACTAGGTCTTAATCCACCATGTCATGCTTTGTCTATTCAATTCTCGTATCTCTACCTTGGAAAATAGTTCCATGCTAGTCAATGATTTTGATCAGGAATCGTCAACTATCGGTATAGTCCAAACATGTATAGACACAATGTTTTAAAAGCACAATTTCTTTTATCCAATTATCATCTTTTTAATCAATCTAACATGGCTACCCTACACCCTAGAAAGGTGACTACTCACTCATGATAATGTTTATCTCTAAGATGATATTAACAATGAAAACTAGGATAGACATGTTTATTTGTTTTTGACACTAATTTAAGACTCTTTATAAGGCGATAATAACGACGCTAATTGACAATCTAAGAAATGAAACTACGATTATAACAACATGAAAATGAATCTAAGATAATATGAATAGAAAATAAAAATCAAATAAAAAATATAAAGAACTTTAAACAAAGGATAAATTAGGAATACCTAGGTGACGATCAACAACGAAAGCGATAACAATAATAGAAATCCCTCGCATAGAATAATCGTTCCTTGAATTACAACTCTTGAACCCAACAAAGTAGATTACAAAGATTGAAATTCTTATTGATCTAAACTAATGTTTTGATGTGAAATAGACAGAAATAAACTAAGAACTAAAGACAAAAGAAGAAAATAATCTAAACTAGAAAGACTAAACTAAAGAGAAAATGAAAGAAGAAAAGAGATGTTGTGTGTGAGATTGTTGTGAGTTGGATGTTTTGAGAAGAGGGGCTGGAGCATCTATATATAGCATTAGGGTTTCGTGGAGAAGGGGTCGAGCATTAAACATATAGGACAAAAATAGGAAGTTGAAGCATTTTTGCTCGAAGCAGCACACTTACCCGATCGGGTACACCCTTACCTGATCGGGTAAGTGGTCATCTAGAAGCTTTTTACTAACGTTTCTTCTCCCTTTGCTTTGACTTGACTTCAATCATCCCCCTTGACCTCTTCAATCGGGTTTGTTGATAGGGTTTGATGTAAAGCGATGAATTCTTCCGCCCAATTGATTGATCTTCCGACAACTGCGACATCGTCTTTATTTCTTCTCTCTTTTGAGTTAGTGAACCTTCTTGAAATGCCCTTGACATGGTCAGGCTTTCTTCTTCAAATCGTCGGGTTCTAGGCAAATGCTTGGAAATATAGAAAAAGGGCGTAGAAACGTCACTTTCCCTACAAAACAGGTTAGAACACAGGAATTCGCCTAGAAGACGATATTAGCTCATAAAATGGCTTAACAAAGCACAAATGACATACAAAACTGAGCTAAAATGGGGGTTAAAATCATACAAATATTCACTTATCAATTATTCAATAATTAGGGTCTTCTTATATCGCGTTTTGATTAGTTGACTAAATTTAAGAGGAAGAAGAAAACTTGTATATCTACAATAGAGTACTTGAGTGTAATTGAGTTTAAGACAATTGATGATCAATTAGTTTGTTGATAGTGGATGTTTATTGACCCGAGACCTTTAGTCATATGAATTTACCCATCTTTATATTGCTTGTTTTTTGTTACTAGTTACTTAGACACTTGTTAATCAATCATAAAACGCCTCTTCTCTTGTTACTTGTACTCTATATTTTTACACATTAATTACATAACCTTCCTTGTGGATTCGACACCCGAATTACCTCTACTATATAGTTTAAGGTAATAGGACGTTATTATTTATCTTTGGGAGCATACGACTTTGGCTCACCACCTATGGCAAGCAATAGCATTACTCATCGTAGTTTTGTCTACCACCTCTTTAGTCTTCCCAACGTTATGCAACGCCGTCATGAGTGACGCGTCTAATTCAACTAATCTCTCTATCTCACTAGGTGTCCTTGCCGGTTGGTTATATTTGCTTCCCTTCTTGGTCATCGTTATATTTCAAGAAGACAAATAAACTTAAGCACATATCTTACAACTCGTAGCGAGCAAAGCAAAGATCTAGCATGCGTAGTTGTCACTCGGTTGAGTACTACATAGAAATTGGGTCGAGTAGCACCCACTCGGTCGAATCAAGAAAGGTCACTCGATTGAGTGACAACCACTCTGTCGAGTTCCTCTTCTACTCGGTCTGAGTGCACCCCTCAAGAGGCAGTTCTACATCCACAAGGAACCACTCGGTCGAGTACCGTGGGCCTACTCAGTCGAGTGACCTCTCCTCGGCTGAGGCCCTAATAAACTTACTCAAATTCTGCATAGTCTTATTCACAATTCAACACTAATAGAAGTTTAATATACTTATTATAAACATTGCAACACGTGCCAACTTCTTTCATGTTCTCCATAAACTCACAGTTACATCATTACCATTGCATACATACATTTCATGCCCATGCCAAAATCACTTTCTGTCAACTATCCATAATCATCATGCTCTTTCTCAACTATCAATGTCACACACGTACATACACACGCGCGCGCGCGTAGACACACACACACAATCATTTCATCATATCCACTCACATAACATCTATTCTATGTATACCCACTCTCGATGCATACCACGCGGTGACCGGATCAAGACTAAGAGGTCATGGTATACTTAAGGATGTCTTCTTACCCGTGCCAAGAAGGGTCCAAGAATCTGTACCCAGGTTCATTATATTATAAACTCCTATATTCATTTAGCTCATTGTTTTAGGTTTCAAAATCGTCGCTCTGGTACCACTTTGTAACACAACACCCCCATTTACCCAAGCAAGGTAAATCGAGATGTTACCATATTAGTTCCCGAGGTAGCGCATCAAAATTTACCATAATGAAACAAAGCAATTAAAGTTTGGGCAATTTAAGATAAACTGTAATACCCGGCATTTTAGAGACCTTTGCCAACCCTTGACCTTATGGAGCTGACCTTATGAGACTATCCATAAGATAGTATTGGGAGACTTTGTACTCTTCAAAATTATGCACTCGACCGAGTGTCGTCCACTCGACCGAGTACTTGGTACTCGACCGAGTACGACTTTAGGAATTCGCAAATTTCGGTTTTGCTTATATTCATTGTTTAGTGAATTTCGTAACTTTACTTTGCACACATGAAATTTGACTAATAGTATGAATTTCAAAATTGGGTAGCGATACCTTACTACATAATGTTTAAGAAATTCAACGGGTTTTCTTATTAACACCTCACCCCTGATCGTATCTTATGTGGCAGACTATCGTTAGTACGTGTTATAGGCAAGTGTATAGTTTTATTTTGTAAGATTGGACTTGTACCGTTATAATAAGTTATGCATAGATGAATTATGCATGAATGGTAAAATCATGTGTGACACCCTGAAATTTGCGGAAAGAAAAAAAAAAGTAATTTAAATAAATAAAAGATGAGAATACGTTTCTAATAGGTTCACTTTAGTGAAAATCGGTAAATTTTAAAAACCGGAACCTACTATTAAATATATTCCTCATAACGAAGGTGTCTTAAAGCAAAAAGTTCATAACAAAAGGAAATAATATTATACATAAGAATTATCCCAAAACGGGAGACATATCTCCCGTATAAATACGAAATAAAAGAGTGTATAATAATATACAATCCTAAAGAACCGAATATAGGTCCAAGTTAAATACTTCGCTCGCTAGCTCGTCAATGTACCCAAGTATGCATCACAAACCTGCCAACCGCATTAAATATAAACACGGAAGCACAGTCAGTGGGGAGTAACTCCGAGTTCTCCCAGCCACGAAATGTCAAGTTTAATAAAACATGAATAACATAAAAGCAATGTATATGGAAAATACAAAACTTTAACATATATGATATGCTTTTATTGTTATGAACCAGATAACTAACATAATAAACCATAATATGAAAGCTATCATGTGAATCCGATAATAAAATATAACACTAGGTAGGGAAGCTGGTATGCTAGCTCAGAGGTTACCATGTAACATGGCCATGATACACTAAAACCCTAATCAACACGTAATCATGTGAATCAGTTAACAATCGGTAATCCAAACTCTATAAATCTTAGCCGGCTTGCATCTCACCTTCTAAAACTCATAGAATCATACAAACATTAAAGACCAATACGTCTAGAAAC
>JAIUZE010024862.1:0-11800 GCA_022085475.1 Heliosperma pusillum | reverse complement strand
CGTCTCATGACAAAACAGTACACAAGAATCTCTACTAGGCGACCCCCTAGACAGAGTTGGCTAGTACTTAAGCTGGCTTCATTCCCAAAGTGGAACTATTAGGCAGCCATGCCCCGACTTGGAGATAAGCCCCCCAGGCCGTGACACAAAAGCTATCAAGCGGTAAACTCCGTATGCTCGTTAAAGATAGTATGGCCTATCAATGTCATGGTCCAAGATACTCATTTAGAATTTGAATGGTCAAGACGCCATATACTCATAATTCTCTATGGGTACTTAGTCAACACGACATATATCATACAATCCAACAGTCACGGGAAAAACATCCTATCATGTGACTAATTGCATATAAATCATATTCAATATCATATCGCCTCATATCTACTAAGGCTAATTCAATACTTAAATAAAACCTTACTTGAAGACAAATCCCCGACCCGAGTCCCGCGACGGGTCATCAGTCAAAACGGGGCTGACTAGATCTTAGTTTAACCAAACCCGTTTGGTCAAACCGGCTAGAAACAGAGTCTTTACCACATAGACTTGATCATAAAAATCATCATATTCATTACATGTTATTTTATTAAACTTCTAACATGTGAATTATTTAATCTTACTAAAACCCGCTTGACTTAAAGGATTTCAAATTAAACTACGATCTCGTATTATAATTTCTAACATGTGAGAAATAATAATTTTATGAAAAAACCTTTTTAATTAAATATTTTACTTATTAACATTTCCCACTTGCTAAATATTACAAAACACGATAAAATGGCAATAACTCAAAAACCGTCACAAGACCAAGGGAGGGACCCACGACCTGATTTGGGCCGGACTTCACATGGGCCTGGACTGGCCCACGGGCTGTTTGGGCTGTTTTGGGTTTTTTATCGACTTTACTAAAAACCGTTTCCTAATATTTCCCGCATGCTTAACATATTTAAAACCCGTCAAAACAACAACAAAACAATCATACATCGACACAACTCCCAAGACCAACCACGGACCAAATCCAGACCGGGTCTGAATCGGCCTGGACCGGACTGGACTGGGCTGAACCGGTCTGGTTTGGCCGGTTTTCAGCCACCCTAAACAACCACCACCCACGGCCAAAACAACCACCCCTCCTAATAAATTCTAACATGATTTTTATTAACAACATCCATTTTTAAACATCCAATTCAACCATCATTCATACAAAAATCATGGTTATAA
This sequence comes from Heliosperma pusillum, assembly GCA_022085475.1. Lineage (NCBI taxonomy): Eukaryota > Viridiplantae > Streptophyta > Magnoliopsida > Caryophyllales > Caryophyllaceae > Heliosperma > Heliosperma pusillum. The sequence continues at coordinate 10,582 of JAIUZE010024862.1, read as the reverse complement.
ATAAATCACCCAAATATGTCAAGAACACTAAACTTGTTATAAATTCATACAACATGATAAAAACAACTACTTATCATGTTACTACCAAAAATCCATAAATAACAACAACATGAACAAAAACTAAAAGTATGAACCAAAAACAAAAGAAACAAAAGCTATGTAACATTAAATCGTCGAGTAACTCGGAATTGTTACCTTAGCTAGCAAGATCAATTAGCATCAAAATAAGAAGTATAAAATAAGAAACCCGTCTACTAATCTTCACCCAAAATATACGAGTCTCCAAACTCGTCTTCAAAATCTTCCCCTATAAGAAATGACAAGAAAAACATTATTAGAACTTAAACTTGATTTTCCATAATTAAATGTTGAAAACGATTTTGACGGAATTGAAAATAAACCGTACTAGAAGATGGAGAGCGAGGAGGAGATTCTAGAAATATAAGTTAGGACGGATTTAATTAAGAAATGAAGGTTTTATGATGATTTTGCTCAAGAACGACGAAGAACGGATGAAGAACGACGAAGAACGCTCAAGAACGATTAAAGAAAGTGTTATTTAGATCTTAATTTGATTTATTGTAAAAAGAAAAGTTGTTGGTGAGTAATGTTGGTTGGGTGAGCCGTGTACATATAGAAGGATTAGGGAGTCGGGTTTTGAAATTGTTGTTACGGAATTGACTCGCGTTTAATAATTATATTACGGTAATTGATTAAATATTAAGTTAATTAAATTAAATATCAAGATATTATGTTATTATATTCAAAAGAAATGAAAATATCAAGGCCTAAGAGAGGGTAGGAGAGCCGTGTGGTTTAGTGATAGTCGGGTCTGTTTTGTAAACGATTTGCGTAATTTCCGTTGACGGATCGATAAAGTAACAAATATCTAAGATATTTGTATTAGTTTAATCGAAACAATTAAAATATCTCAAGTGAGTGGAATACGATGACATGGGCGTGTGACTCATGCCAAAGTCGAGTTTCGGGTTTGTTTCGGGATTTACGATGAGTCGGGAATAGTTAAATGATTCCCGGGTTTAAACCGTAAAACCTTATTATAAATTCCGAATAAATTCAAAATAATTTTATTAAATTATCATAAATTCTAATAAATCTAAATAAAAATAAATTAAAAATATTATTTTTTTAAATAAAATTTCGGTCTTCAAAATTACAAGGCGAGTCGGGAAAGTCAACGAAAGTCAAAGTCGACTTAAAAGTCAAGAAAAGTCAAAGATGACTTAAAAGTCAAGAAAAGTTTATGACGACTTAAAAGTCAAGAAAAGTCAATGACGACTTTAAAAAGTCAAGAAAAAGTCAAAGACGACTTAAAAGTCAAGGAAAGTCAAAGATGACTAAAAACGGGATTTTCATGAAATCTCTCAGAAATTCCAAATACGAACTCGGAATTTCAAAATACGACTCGAAACAATAAATTCTATTTTAAAAACTTAAGTCTGCTGAAAAGTGTTAGTAAATATTTTTACTAGAAAAATTGGGTACTTTTCGGGTTGTTACAAATACTTATTGATCATATGGTTAATTATCTTGTATAATTAAGTGTTAATTTGATCATATAACAATTATATGACTCAATTAAATAAATAATATGTACTTAACATTTTAAGTAATATTTTACCATTATATCAATATATAATGGGTCCCACAATGCTTAGTTAATTTATTTTACAACTCCTTGTAAATATAATTAACTAATTACCTCTATCTCAAAACCTCAACTAATTTAGTAATTTAACGATTAATTACTAAGTTAAATCTTATTTAATCGTATTAAAATAAGATATAAATTTATTTAGTCAATTATCGCATAATTGAAAAATAAGTTTTATCGAATTTGAGTTCTTAACTCAATTTCTAATAATTAACTCTCGTACATATCGAATATATGTAATGTACTAATTAACTGTATCGTATACAAATAATTAGTTACTATTTGGATTTCATCCTTTAGGTGTGACCGAAAGGGATCAGTTGATCACCGCCGTCAAACGACAATAACGTCAAACTCTAGTCAGCCAACCGTTATTGATTTACGTTAATCAACTGACTAATCATATATATAGTCAATAAATATCCCAATTATATTCCTTAATAAGATTCAATATGTGGCGCACTATTGTGGAGGACACCTACTCCAACAGGTCCATATGACTTTGATTGCTCTCATTGAGGGTAACCAATTTAGTGGAAAACCAAACGAAAACCCGTCACATCATCTGCAAACCTTTTGCGAATTGTGTCAAACCTTTGTGAGGGAGGGAATCACCCAAAACAAAATTAGAGAAACCCTTTTTCCTTTATCACTAAAGGGAGAAGCTAAATGGTGGTTCACCCGTCGTTTAAAGGAAGCCACAAGACCTATGGAGTGGGAAGAGATTGTCATCGCTTTTCATTGTAGGTTTAGAACCAATTTGTCAAACCTATCAATTAAATCACAAAATCAAAGTGGGTAAGGTTCACAAACCAATGGGGGAGAGCGAAAGAAGAGTCGAGTGGAAACTTCAAAAGATGTTGACACTACAATTTTCTTAGCCTGTCCCGTTCAACCAAACGAAACCACCCCAAAAAGCACTTTATATCGCCCAAAAGTTTTCAACCCATTTACCTCATTAACAACACCATGTGAACTTTGTGGAGGAATAGGGCATGCACCTCAACGATGTGGGAACAAACTCACACCCTTAAACCTTTTCCACCCACAATTTCGCCAAACTCAACCCACAAATACACCTCATACAATTCCAAACTCATCCTTTCAAAATGATCATGTGATAGCTAAAGTAGATGTTAAGTTAAGGGAAGTAATACAATCCCAACATAATATGTACTCATACTTCTTTTCTAGCTTAAACTCACTCAAATCAGCCATTTTATCTCTCCAAAAGAGAGTAGAGGAGTTGACCCCATCGAGTTCTAGTCAACACACCCAAGGGAGTGAAGCGCCATCGATTGTCACAATTGACATGATTAGTGACAAACCTTGTGATCATCCTCTTGGGAATGAAAAGAGTAAGGAGCCTATCTTTAGGTTACCCCATGAACTTTGCAACAATCCAACACTATCCAAACCAACCAAAGTCCCTACACATGACGAGACATCTCGTCTCGAAGCTTTGATCATGACATTGATAAAAGCTCAAGGGAAATTGAAGGAAAGAATTGGAGAAGTAACTTTGGCAACAAAAGAAGCTTTTTCAAAATTAGAGGCACGGATTGGCAAAACATCTAGGCAAAAAGAAGCAACCAAAGACTCTCGCAAGGAACCTACCCTTGAAGAAGGGAAGATTCTTATTCCTTCCAAACTTAAGGACCCAGGTTGTTTCAACATTTCTTTCATAATGTGTTTTCATAAGGTCAAAGGTGCATTGTGTGATTTAGGAGCCGCTATTAGCGTCATGCCTTTTGATTTCTATCATGACCATTGCCCAATACAAATGAAATTCACTAGTACTAGCCTTCAACTAGCCGATGGATCTATGCATACTCCCGCAGGAATTGTGGAAGATGTCCAATTACGGATTGGATACTTCCTCATTCCCGTCGATTTCTATGTCATATTTTCAAAGAAGGCAAGGAATGACTATATTATATTAGGAAGACCCTTCCTAAATACGGTTGGAGCTTGTATAGATGTGAAAGGAGAAAAGATCACGTTTGAAATAGATGGATCGAGTGCCACCTTTGATAAAAAGAGGAATGTGTTGAGCGTTGGAGATGGCGACCTCGAGGCTTTCAAAGCTGCGGAGGCATGATTAGAATTAGATTGCCATGGGTGTTGGCAAAAGGTAAATGAGGAAATTTAAGGACGAATCCAGCTACAAGGAGCTTAAATCCCTTCATAAGGCTTAAGGAGGGATAGCAAAACATAGTCTAGCATGACTTAAAAATGCGCTTGTCGGGAGGCAACCCGTCTTTTTCTTTTCTTTTTCTTTATGCATTTTTTCTTTTACTTATTAGACAATGATTTTAATTTGGACTATTTTATTTGGACTCTATTTTTTGGATTTTGTGTTGTAATAGTTAGGAACAATTTTTCGTTTTACTTGTTATTATGCATGTCTAGTATATAGTTTTTCGTACTTAGAATATGAAGACTTATTGAGACAAGAAGGAGCTATCCTTGGCCCAAGTTGCCAAGATCACTAAGGTTAGTAAGTATGTGCAAGGACATAGCCAAAAGGTAAGAGCAAGTGGCAAAGAAAATAGAAACAAAAACCGGACCAGCAAGTTTCCCCGATCGGATTGCTATATACCCGATCGGGTAAATTGGCTGCCTCGTATTTTGCTCTAATTTCTTCTATAAAACCCACTTGCTACCCTTTGCTTGCTGCCTTATACCCGTGTTCTTCAATTTCAAAGCTCAAAATTCTCTCAAAACCTTCAATTCTTGGTCTTTTCTTACAAAATTTGTTCCTATAGTTCATCAAGGGCAACTTCTAAGCATCTTCAAGTAAGTTAATTCTACTTTAGTTACTTCAATCTCTCTATATTTTTCAGAAATCCAACATGAACAAACCCTAACTCAAATTTGGGGGTTCTTGATTTTGATTACAAAATTTGTTTAAATTAGATTTCTAATGATTCATACATGCTATAGAGTGAATTCTAGTGATTAATTAGGATGATTACTATGATTTGGATGCCCATATGCTAATTAGGATACTCATCTTTACTATATGCTAAGAACTTTTGCTTAAGTGTTAGTATAATGCTTGAATTCATGCTTTATACTATGAACTTATGATCTTGTCATGTTAATTTAGCATTAGTACCCTTAGGTAGTAGCCAAACTCATGATTTAAGTGTATGTTGCTCATCTTAGTGACATTGTTATGCTTAAGGACATCCATTTGTGCTCAAAAGATGGCATGCCAATGTTTTACTAAGGTTGGTATGCTTGTATTTGTGCTTAAAGCTTAGTATTATAACACTTATGTTATCAATTTGTGAAGTGTTTTAATACTAGTTATTTGTAGAAAATGGCACATACATTAAGGAAATCAAAGAGGGCAAGAACCTCCAATCAAGGAGAAAGTAGTAGAGCACAAGAAGAAGATATAGAAATTCTTGAAGCAAACAATCAACCCGAAAATCAAGGAAATTCTATGCATGATCCTAACTTTCCGGATGTAGAATTTAGTTCACACAAGCAATGGCAAAATTGGTGTATACTTAAAAGCAAAGGTATGAGGGCTACCAAGTTCCTAAATGTTTCTTCCTTAAGGCGAATGAAACTTTATGAGCATGTTAAAGTGTTATTTAGGGGCCTAGGTATGAATGCTAGCATGAACTTTAGTTATGAGACCTACCCTCAATTAACCCTTGAATTCTTAAGCTCATTCGAGTTGCATAGGTCTAGAAATAGAAATACCATGCCTCAAGTTCAGTTTCGCTTGTTTAATGATGATTATAATATGAACTTAGAGAACTTTGCTAGACAATTTGGTCTCACCACTGAGGATACTGTTACCTCACCTCCAGAAGGCTTTGATATTAGCCTGCTTTGGAGTGCTATTTCGACTTACCCTGTCTCTCGTTGGGACCATGTCCCACACCAACATATACATCATCCCGCCATTAGAATCTGGCAAAGATTCATGGGATGGACCTTTTTGGGTCGTGCTGAGCCTCATTTGGTGAGACGAGTGGAGTTAGAAATGTTAGGAGGATTTTTGAATGTGAATGGTGATGAACCATGGTCTGTTAGTATACCGTATCATTTTGCTGTTCAGTTGACCAAAGCTATTAATCCTAAGAACACTGCCATTGTCTATGGAGGTCTTATCACTCACCTTGCTATGCGAGTTTGTGGTTTTAACCAAGCCACCACCGACCTACAGGCATTGACTACACCTCCTACCGAGATGGGAAATGGGTTGGATTATGCTTATTTTATTCAGCTCAACTGGTTTCGAGTCTCTCACCCCCGTATGATTTGGAGGATAGCTAGCCGTGATTCGGTCAAGTTGACCGCCGAGGTAGAGCAAATTCCATTTCTTCGGCAGCGTCCTCAACTTCAAGAGGGTGAGGCTATCTTACCCCGACTCACTTACGACCTTCCTGTTGGGGATATTACCCACATTGACCCCCCCTGTTCAACTTAGATCCTGCCGCCCTGAGGTAGGATCATCCTCTCACTCGACCCATGCTGCGGGCGATGTGACCGCCATGTTTGAAGCCCTAACCCTGTCCGTTAATAGAATTCAGTCCGACCAGCAGCTTGCTTTGCACCCCATCTATGATCACTTTGCTAGGCAAGGTGTGATTAGACCTGAGGGCCCCCACCCGTCTTTTTATACTAGGCACGAAGGGGGGTATGGTACTACTTGTGATGCAGGTGTGCAGCCGACCGGACCGGATTTGTGACACCCTCGAATTTGCGGAAATATAAACAATTAATTTAAATAAATAAAAGATGAGAGTACGTTTTTAATAGGTTCACTTTAGTGAAAATCGGTAAATTTTAAAACCGGAACCTACCATTAAATATATTCATCATAACAAAGGTGTCTTAAAGAAAAAGGTTCATAACAAAAAGGAAATAATATTATACATAAGAAGTATCTAAAACGGGAGACATATCTCCCGTATAAATACGGAAATAAAAGAGAGTATTTTAAATAATAAACAATCTAAGAACCGAATATAGGTCCAAGGTAATACTTCACTCGCTGCTCGTCAAAGGTACCCAAGTATGGCATCACCAAACCTGCAAACCGGCATGTTAAATATAACACGGAAAGCCAAAGTCAGTTGGGAGTACACCGAGTGTCCCAGAAAAAAAACCACGAAATGTCGAGTTAATAACACATGAAAACATAAAAGAGTGTATATGGATAAAATACAAGCCTTAACATATACGATATGCTTTCTGTTATGTAACAAATAACTAACATATAACCTAGCATATGAAGGCTAAGCTACTCATGCAAGCTATCATGTGAATCAATTAACAACCTATACCACGAGGTAGGGAAGCTAGTATTTCAGCTCAGAGGTTACATTTAAAACATGGCCTGGATACAACTCAACCCTAATCATACAAACTATCATGTGAATCAGTTAACAACCGGTAATCCAAACTCTAACAACCGGCAATCCAAACTCTATCAACCGTAGCCGGCTTGAATCTCACCTTCTAAGATTCATAGAATCATCAAACATGAAAGGCCAATACGTCTAGAAACAGGCATAAGTTCTTAGTACAGTCAATAGTCGACTTCTGTAACTCGAGTCTATACCACAAGGTAGGATATACATATATTTTAGCTCAGAGGTTACATTTAAAACATGGCCAAAACACAAAGCACATATCTTAGCTCAGAGGTTACCTTTAAAACATGGCCAAGATACAAAGCAAATATCTTAGCTCAGAGGTTACCTTTAAAACATGGCCAAGATACAACTCAACCCTAATCCAAGACTGCGCAGACCTAGAGAAATGCGGATAAAACCACCGCACCCAGGACTCATGTTAAAACCACATGAGTACCCTAAGGAAATCCACCAAAGGGTTGGCTAGTACTTAAGCTGGCTCCATTCCCAAAGTGGAAGCAATTAGGCAGCCATGCCCCGGCTTGGTATCATAATCCCAGGCCAGTGACAAAAAAGCTATCAAACTGTGAACTCCATATGCTCGTTAAAGATAGTAAGGCCTATCAATGTCATGATCCAAGGTACTCATCTAGAATTAGAATGGTCAACACGCCATATAATCATAATTCTCTATGGGTACTTAGTCAACACGACATATATCATACAATTAAACAGTCACGGGAAAAACTTCCTATCATGTGACTAATTGCGTATAAATCACATTCAAATATCATATCGCCTCATATCTACTAAGGCTCATTCATTCATTCATTAAATAAAACGTTACCTGAAGACAAATCCCCGACCCAAGTCCCGCGACGGGTCATCAGTCAAAACGGGGCTGACTAGATCATAGTTTGACCAAACCCGTTTGGTCAAACCGGCTAGAAACAGAGTCTTAGCCATTTAGGCTTGAACATAAGAACATCATCTTCATTTCATCTATTTTATTGTTAATTTATACCAGGTGAATATTAATTCTTACGAAACCCGCTTGACTTAAAGGATATCAATTTAAACTACAATCTCATGCTATAATTTCTAACATGTGAGAAATAATAATATTATGAAAACCGTTTTAATTAAATAATTTACTTATTAAAACTTCCCACTTGCTAAATATTACAAAACATGATATAATAATAACAATAAACTCAAAAACCGTCACAAGCCCAAAGGAGGGCTCACGGGTCATGGGCTGGACCGGGCCTGGACTGGGCCCACGGGCTGGTTTGGGCCGGTTTTGGTCAACATTTCTAAAATCGTTTTCTTAATATTTCCCGCATGCTTAACATATTTAAAACCCGTCAAAACAACAACAAAACAATCAAGTATCTACACAAGCCCAAAGGGCCAATTAACGGGCCAACCCAGACCGGCCTGGACCGGGCCTGGACCGGGCCTGGACCGGGCCTGAACCGGGTCGGTTTCTCAGCCACCGTACACGGCCACCATCAACAACAACCCAAATTTATTTCTAACATGTTTTGATTAACAACCATCCATTTTTAACAACCAATTCATCCATCATTCATACAAAAATTATGATTATGAACAAATCATCCAACATGTCAAAAACACTAAATATGTTAAAAGCTCATAAAACTTAATAATAATAACAACCTAGCATGTTACTACTTAAAACCGTAAATAACCAAAAACATAAGTAAAATTATGTGACATTAATCGTCGAGTAACTCGGTAATCGTTACCTTAGCTAGCACAAAACCAAGTAGCACCAAAATAAGACCTAAAAACCCGTCTACTAATCTTCTTCCAAAATATACGAGTCACCAAACTCGTCTTCATAATCTTCTCCTATAAGAAATGACAAAAATAACATTATTAGTATTAAAACTTGATTTCAACAATTAAATGTTGAAAACGATTTTGTCGGAATTGAAAATGAAACGTACACGGAGATGAAGAGCGGAGAGGAGACTCTAGAAATATAATTTAGGACGGATTTGGCCAAGTAACGAAGGTTTTGTGACGATTTTGCTCAAGAACGATCAAGAACACGAAGAACGATTGTGATTATATTAAAGAAGGTATTTAGTAGATATTAAGTTGATTTAATGTAAAATAAGAAGATAATTAGTGAGTAAGAGGGGAGGGTTTGGACCGTGTAATTATAGGGATTAATGGGAGTCGGGTTTTGAACTGGTTGTTACGGGATTGACTCGGGTTTTATAAATATATTATGTTAAATATCTAGATATTATTAGATATTATGTTAGTTTAATCAAATATCTAGATATTATTAGATATTATGTTAGTTTAATGAAAATATCTAATCCTAAGAGAAGAGGGAGAGGCGTTTGGAAGAGGAAGAAATCGGGTCCGAGTTTAAGCGATTTGTTGCGTAATTTAAACTGACAGATTGATAATGTTACAAATATCTTAGATATTTGTATTAGTTTAATCAAGTTTAATCAAAAGATCTAAAATGAGGGAAAAAGGTGTTTTGGGCGTGTGGCACATGTAGGAGTCGGGTTTCGGGTTTGTTTCGGGACTTAAGTTGACTCGGGAATAGTTAAATGAGGTTCGGGTTTAAACCGTATAACCTACTCTTTAATTCCAACTAAATTCAAAATAATTATATTAAATTATCATAAATTCAAATAAATCGTAATAAATTAAAATAAAGGCAAATTTACTTATGTTTCAAATGAATTTCGGTTCTTTCAACATTTACGGGTATGTTACAAATCACCCACTCCCTTTTGAAAAGTTTCGTCCTCGAAATTAGAAGGAGGGGGAAATGTGCATATATGTAGGTCTATTTCAACCATTTAAAAATATCTTTGTAATAAAAATACAGGGTCTTATCAATGGGGCGGAAGGTTCTCGTCTGCAGTTAAGAACATCGACGTCCCAAGTCAAAGACTTAAAAGATACCTTTTCGCATCAACAAATGAGAAAACTAGTTATCGAACGTCTCCAATAACGAGTCTCAACACTACTTGACGGTAAAACTACTTGAAATCATCAAACATTTCCAAAAGCTTTTAGTTCAAAAATTCTATAGTAAAGGTAATAACTCTACTATCTATGCCTAAAACTTCTAACTAAAGCTTCTAATAATCTATCTATAAGAGATGATATTCGATAGATGGAACGGAATATTCGAAAGAATAAATCGAATAGAAAGAGGGAAGAAAGAAGGAGATTTTGAAAGTTTTCTCAAGGATAGAAACACAACAAGAAGACATAACACGAACGCAGAGCGACTCGAACATCGAAATCACAAATCGTGATAAAAGGAGGTACGCCCAAACGATTAAAAAGGACTAAAAAGGGAAAGGATCAATTTGAGGGAAGAGAGAGGAACGAACCACAATACTATCTTCCATCTATGAAAATTCAAATGTCGATCGTAACTCGACAACACTAACTGCACCAGAATCTAGCCCTCAAGAGAGTGCAATATATCCTCAACATTTTCAATCATCAGATTCCT
>JAIUZE010024861.1:0-13943 GCA_022085475.1 Heliosperma pusillum | reverse complement strand
TTTTTTTCTTTCCGCAAATTTGAGGGTGTCACAATAATTGTCACACCAAGTTTTCGGAAAGCTTCTACCACCGTCAATAGTGTATTTAGCAGCCCGATTAATTACTTTTTGCTCTTCCTTTGTTAACCGTAAATTGTCGACAGAGGCCTATTTGCACCGTTCGTAACTACGCTATCCTCACGTTTTTCAGATTCATGGCTGACCTTGTTCTTACCCAAGTTGAGTCGACGTCTTTTGGATCCCTCAAGAACCGTGCCCGACTAAGATTGTGTCGAGGTAGGGGTTTTCTGTTTTGGGTTAGAGGTTTGTTAAAGATTTGGTGACATGCACGGATTTTGGGTGTTAGTTTTGGGTGTTTTAGGCGTGTTCTTGGTAGTCTTGGAAGCCATTGTTGTGTTTGTTTTTTTTTGTTGAAAGGTTGAAGATGGTGATGGGTTATGATGTATGGTGATGTATATCTAGGTGGAGTGTTGGGTTTTGTTTTTGTGGGGTTTTCATGTGAAGGTGTCGTCCTTTCCCCTCTATTACCCCTTTTTTTTAATTTGAGTAGGATAAGAAAGGAATCTAGGGTAAATATATGAGAGATAGGGTAAAGATAGGATTAGGTAAATAAAAAGATATGGTAGGATATATCTTCTACTCCTACTAATTCCTTTTGTTTTTTAAAACATTTGAATTTGGGTAGGATAGAAAAAGGAATCTAGGGTTAATATAGGAGAGATATGGTAAGGATAGGATTAGGTAAATTAAAACATATGGTAGAATATAAAGTTGGCAATTTCGGTCAAGTGCAATCACATGGGTAGAATTTTGGTCAATATGGAAAGTGAATAAGATGAGTTTTTGGTAAATATGTGATCCATATTTCAATATTATCAAAATAGTTAATATGCAACATATTCACGTAAAATATATAATATTAAACACAAATCTACTAGTAATCGAATATACGGACACAGTCATACAATCTTGTCTTATTCTAACCAGTCATGGAGGTTCGTAAAATAGATACAACGAATTTAATTCCTACAGATTAAACCAAATTCCAACCGTAAAATCTCAAAACGTCTTCTAGCTAACACCTTTGTTAAAATGTCAGCCCATTGATTTTCAGTACTACAAAGTTCTAGTTTAATGTTGCTCTTTTCTACATTGTCGCGTACGAAATGGTGTCTTATTCTTAGAAATAATAATAGCACTCGTATTATCACAAAATATAGGCATACAACCAACATTTACACCATAATCACATAGTTGTTGCTTTAACCAAAGTAACTGAGAACATACCAGTCCGACAGCTATATACTCGGCTTCAGCAGTAGACAACGCAACAAAATTTTGCTTCTTTGAGCCCCAAGTTATAATGCATGGTCCAACAAACTTAGCAAATCCATAGCTATTTTTTCTATCTAAAGAACATCCTGCATAATGTGAATCTGAATATCCTGATAGATCGAAATCACACTCAACTGGATACCATAAGTATAAATTAGATGTACCAATTAAATATCTCAAGATACGTTTAGCGGCAATCATAAGTGACTCTTTAGGGCACGATTGTAAACATAATATCAGGTCTACTCGCAGTTAAATATAATAAAAAACCAATCATACCTCGATATGTAGTCTCATCGACACTCTTACCATGTTCATCTAAAGTTAAATTTTTATGAGTTACCATAGGTGTGTCCATTGGATGAGCCGTTTTCCATACCAAACTTTCTGACTAGCTCCTTGACGTATTTCTGTTGCTGAATCATTATACCGTCTTTTGTTTGTTGAATCTGCAATCCTACGAAGAATTTTACTTCTCCCACCATGCTCATTTCAAATTCAGAGGTCATTACATCTGAAAAAATACGTGCACAATTTATTGTTAGTAGAACCAAAATATATCGTCTACATAAATTTGATCAACAAGAAAATCAGAACCCTTGGATTTTAGAAATAGGATTTTGTCGACAGATCCTCTTTTAAAATTATTTTGTAATAGAATTAGACAATCTGTCGTACCATGCCCTAGGACCTTGTTTCAAACCATATAATACTTTATCAAGTGTAAAAACATGGTTTTGAAATTTGCTATTCAGAAATCCGGGAGGTTGTTCAACAAAAACCTCTTCTTCCAAATAACCGTTAAGAAATGCAGTCTTGACGTCCATTTGGTATAATTTCATTCTTTTATGAGCCGCAAATGCGATAAGTAGACGAATAGACTCAAGTCTTGCTACATGTGCAAAGGTCTCGTCATAGTCGAGTCCTTCCTGTTGATTATATCCTTGAACGACCGACCGAGACTTATTGCGAACTATGACTCTTGTATCGTTCAATTTATTTCAGAATACCCATCGAGTACCTAATACAGTTTGATTTTTAAGTCGTGGCACTAGATGCCAAACTTGATTACGTTCGAACTCTTGAAGCTCTTTTTGCGTTGCCACAATCCAGTCGGATTCTGTAAGTGCTTCTTTATTGTTGGTAGGTTCTATAGTAGACAGAAAGGAGTAGAATGAACATAAGTTATTTAACGTTCGTCTTGTTTGAATTACCTTATTCAAATTTCTTCGGACACTTTCCATAGGATGAGAACTCATATACTTCCATTTCTTGGAGTTCTTCGGCTCATCATCATCTGATGAACTTTTATTTCCTTCAATTGATTTTGAGTCAAGATTGGTTCCCCCTGAGCTCGACTCCGGGGTTGTAGCTGAAGTTGGTACAACTTTCGTATCATCAACAATTGTCTCAGCTCTCTTTTCAAGATCATTTGCGGATTTATCAAGTTCATTATTGATTTCTTCAATAACTTCTTCATCAATTTCTGGTGAAACATCCCTTGTAAGGCGAAAGTCGGGATCATTCATGTCTTCTTCTTCATTCTATTTAACTTTTTCAAGCACATTATCTTCATCAAACACAACATGAACACTTTATGCTATGCACAATGTTCTTTTATTAAAGACTTTGTAAGCTTTGATATGATTAGAATAACCAACAAGCACAGCTTCGTCGCTTCGTGGATTAAATTTTCTTAAGTTACCTTTTCCATTATTATGGACAAAACATTTACTACCAAAGCAAAGGAGATGAGCTATATTGGGTTTCCTCCCTCTTAAAAGTTCATAATGAGTCTTTTTAGAATCGGTCTACTCATAGATCTATTGTGCACATAGCATGCAGTACTAATGGCTTCAACCCAAAAGTTTTTAGAAAGGCCACTACACAAAAGCATAGTGTGAGCCATGTCCTTTAGTGTTCTATTCATACGTTCAACGACACCATTTTGTTGTGGGGTTCGTGGTGCAGAAAAGTAATGTCCTACACCATTCTCCCTACAATATTCTATACAGGCTTGATTATCAAATTTTGTGCCATGATCAGTACGAATAGAAATGAACTTTCTATCATATTTGTTTTTGGCAAGCTTCATTAATACTACAAACTCATCAAAAGTTTCATCTTTAGTAAAAATAAAGATAGGTCATACATACCTTGAGTAGTCGTCGACTAGGACGAACACATACCTTGATCCACCACGGCTTATGACTTTCATAGGTCCACACAAATCCATGTGTACCAACTCTAGTGGACGAACTGTGCTTACTACTCGTTTTGGTTTGAATGAAGATCTAGCTTCTTTGAATCGGGCACATGAGTCACACATTTTTTCTTGTTCGAATTTGATTGAGATTAAACCCTCAACTAAATCCCACAATTTGAGTTTCTTTAAAATTGTTGGACTAATGTGTGCAAACCTCTTGTGCCACAAGCACAAATCATCTATAGAAGCTTTCATGCACGTAAGGGAATTTGTAGTGACTAAATCAATCATATACACATTCCTCTTACGTAGGCCCTCAAGAATGACATTACTAGTACCTTCAACTATGATACAACAAGAATGACATTACTTGGCAGCAAGACAGACACTGAACCTGTGAGAAATGAGGTATTGCAGCAGGGCATGTTATGTACTGAAGAACATGTCATTGCTCTGAATGGCCCAATCACTGATGAAGAAATTAAACAGGTGGTCTTTGCTATACCCAAGGACAAAGCCCCTAGACCAGATGGCTACACCAGTGGTTTCTTTAAGGATGCCTGGGACATTGTTGGACCTGATATTTGTCATGCTATCAAAGATTTTTTCCTGAATGGTCAGCTGTTATCCCAGATCAATGCTACTAACATTACATGTTGGAGTAGGTGTCCTCCACAATAGTGCGCCACATAATAAATCTTATTAAGGAATATAATGTGGGAAATGACAGTTGATATGAAAACGATACAAATGTAGAGAAAATGAATTAAACCTTTGGTCCTTAGCAAAATCGGCCTAAGAACAGATATCAAAATAGATATCCTCCTAATTGTCTCACCCAAGATAGATCGAGATATGCCCTTCCTTTTGCTAGAAAGATGATTAAAAGTTACAGTTAACTTTTTAGGTTTTTTTTGTGATTTTTTTAAAAAAGTGTGACTTTTAGGGACCAGTTGATCACCGTCATCTGTATGACGATAACGTCAAACTTATCTAGCAAGCCAACCGTTATCGATAAACGTTAATCAACTGATTACAATACAAAGTATACCTTGTGAACCTACAGAGATTTATTTATGTTATTGCACTAACTGTGGAGGACACTGGCCCCAACAATCTCCCACTTGTCCGTACAAGTGTATGTGCGATAACCGATTCTCATATCCATAATAAATTTCTCCCACTCAATGTAAACCAATTTGCAAAGTCCATATTCACAAAGGTCGTAGTTTACAAGTGATCAGTATCAAGAGTGGGTTCCCCGACTAGAGAGTAACTTAACTGATAAACGAATCTTTATTCGAGCATGGCCATGCATTTCAGTTACAGCTCCTCGAGTGGCCCTGAGAAATATCATATCCTGATAAAGGTGGGATATTTTCTTCAACTCGAATCTTGCAGATACAAGCGCAGTATGAAATGACCCAGTGAAAATCTACTTAGCCTCCTGTTACAGTCGACCATGAGAAAGAAACCAAAGTCACCCAAAATCTGCCTTTACCTCAAGAGACAGTCGATAGTCAAAAGAATCGACTCTAGGAACACTATTGATGTTCTATCCACGACCTGCCACCTAATGTTCTGAAACATTTAGGACTCCATAACGTCGTCACAAAATGTCCTGCGCAGTATCATTATAACTCGCATCTGTGATCGATCAGTCAACAGTTTGACTTATGGCTCGTTGAACCCACCATCAATCGACATCACAAAATAATTGCCAGAGTTATCAGCTCATCTAGGCAATTACGGACCCAAAACAAAATATAATGTAATTCAGTTGACTTTGTGGTGTTCAATGTTGTCAGTACAACCCACATGAAAAACAAAATATAAAACAAAAACGATGAATTCATTAATAGTTTTAAGAAAAAGATACAGGTGTCTAATCCATACAAAACAACTAATACAACTCAGGAACACGCTTTATTCCCATGGAATTAACGTGCCCTTCATGCTTATCATATCTTAACGGTTTAGTGAGAGGATCTGCAATGTTATCATCCGTAGCAATCTTGTCTATCACTATCTCCCTTTGCTCCACGTAATCACGGATCATGTGAGCTTTCCGTTGTACATGCCTAGACTTGTTGCTGGACTTAGGCTCCTTAGCCTGGAAGATGGCACCACTATTATCACAATAGATGGTGATCGGGTCATCCGAACTAGGAACTACAGTTAGTCCTGTAAGAATTGACGCATCCATATAGCTTCCTTCGCAGCCTCTGAAGCAGCATAGTACTCTGACTCAGTCGTAGAATCTGCTATAACATTTTGTTTGGAGCTTTTCCAGCTGACCGCTGCGCCATTAAGAGTAAACGAATCCAAACTGAGATTTTCGAGTCATCTCGATCCGTTTGGAAGCAGCATCTGCGTAACCGGTGCGCATAGCTCATAGTGTCCACCTCCATAAGTCCAATACCCAATCCTTAGTCCCCCGTAGGTACTTAAGGATATTCTTAACAGCTATCCAGTGTGTTTCACCTGGATTGCCTTGGTAACGACTTGTCATACTCAATGCATATGCCACGTCTGGACGTGTTCATATCATGGCATACATGATCGATCCTATAGCTGATGCATAAGGAATCCGACTCATGCGCTCGACCTCATCCGATGTCTTTGGTGCCTGAGCTTTACTCAAATGCATCCCAGAGACCATTGGAAGGTTCCCCTTCTTGGAGTTGGTCATGCTGAACCTCTCAAGAATCTTATCTATATAAGACTCCTGACTGAGGGATAACATCCGTCGTGATCTATCTCTGTAGATACGGATCCCCAAAATTCTTTGTGCTTCACCCAGATCTTTCATCTGGAAATGGTTCTTTAACCAAACGTTTACCGAAGTTAAGAGAGGTATGTCATTCCCAATCAAGAGTATGTCTTCAACATACAATATTAGGAAGACAATCTTGCTCCCACTCGACTTGATATATAAGCATGGTTCCTCGACCGATCGAGTAAATCCATTCTCTTTTATCACCTGGTCGAAACGATGATTCCAACTCCGAGAGGCTTGCTTAATTCCATAAATGGAACGCTTAAGTTTGCATACCTTCTTAGGATTTTTAGGATCAATGAAACCTTCGGGTTGTACCATGTACAACTCCTCCTCCAAAAAACCGTTTAAGAAGGCAGTTTTCACATCCATTTGCCAGATTTCATAGTCATGAAAGCGGCAATCGCTAAGATTATCCGAATGGAACGCAGCAGACTACGGGTGCAAAAATTTCATATAGTGCAATCCTGCACTGAGTGAAACCATTTGCCACTAGTCGTGCCTTGTATGTATCTGGTTGTCCTTCTACAGAATGCTTTATTTTTATAAAGCCATTTTGCACTGAAGAGGCCGAACCTTATCAGGTAAAGTCAACCAGATTTCCCGTTCTTCTCATACATAGAGTCCATCTCGGATTGCATGGCTTCAAGCCATAGCTTAGGTCGGAACAGGTCATGGCACCTTTATAGGTAGCGGGTTTGTTACTCTCTAGGAGTAAAACGTCATCTCTCCCATTCTCCTCGACCATACCAATGTATCTGTCTGGAGGAATGGAGACTCTACCCGACCTCCTCGGTTCCTCAGGAATATTTACCGCAGCCGATGATGAAGGAACAGTTTCCTCCATTGGTTGCTCGGTTGTTGGTTCTTGAACCTCCGACAGATCGAAGGTTCTATCACTCGTCTTGTTCTCGAGAAATTCTTTCTCTAGAAACTTCGCACTAGCCGCAACAAAAACACGTTGTTCGGTAGGCGAATAAAAGTAATGACCAAACATTCCTTTTGGATAACCAATAAAGTATGTCTTGACCGATCGTGGGCCGAGCTTATCGTCAGGTCTCCATTTGACATAAGCCTCGCAGCCCCAAACCCGAATAAAGGACAAGTTAGGGACCGTTCCCTTCCATAATTCATATGGAGTCTTGTCTACAGCTTTAGACGGACTTCGGTTAAGTATTAGAGCAGCTGACAAAAGAGCGTATCCCCATAATGAGTCAGGCACAACCGTGTGACTCATCATGGATCGAACCATATCAAGTAATGTTCGATTTCTCCGTTCGGACACACCATTCAATTGTGGTGTTCCAGGTGGAGTTAACTGCAGTACTACACCATAGTCTTTAAGGTGTCGATCAAACTCCTTCGAAAGATATTCGCCACCACGATCCGAACGTAGTGCTTTAATCTTTCTATCCAGTTGGTTTTCAACCTTATTCTGGAATTCCTTGCACTTGTCAAAGGACTCACTTTTATGCTTCATTAAGTAGACATAACCATATCTACTCAAATCGTCCGTGAAAGTGATAAAATATCTAAGCCATCTCTAGAGTGGATTGGACATAGTAACACACATCAGATGTATAGTCCTAATAGGTAGCAGCGCGCATTCCAACACCTTTGAAGGAAATTCGAGTCATTTTGCCTATGAGACATGATTCACACGTGCCAAAAGATTCATAGTCAAATGGGGAGATAGTCCCATTATCAATGAGCTTTTTCACGCGTTTTTCATTTATGTGTCCCATACGGCAATGCCATAGATAGGTTTGATCTTTGTCACCAACATTTGCTTTCTTATTACTCACATGCATTATCTCTGTGGTTTGATCTAAAACATATATTCCATTTATGGAAACAGCTTTACCATAAATCATATCGTTCAAAGAGAAAATACAGCTATTATTCTTTATTACAAACGAAAATCCGTCCTTATCAAGTACGGAAACTGAAATAATGTTCTTAGATAAACTGGGTACATAGTAACAGTTATTCAGAAATAACTCAAAACCACTAGGGAGTTGGATTACATATGTTCCCACTGAAACGGCAGCAACTCTAGCTCCATTCCCCACCCGCAGGTCCACATCACCCTTTGCGAGAGTTGTGATGCTTCTTAGGCCCTGCAAATGATTACACAGATGAGAACCACAACCAGTATCTAGTACCCAAGTTCCGAAACTTGCATGGTTAATCTCAATCATATGAATAAAAGATGACGTACCAACAGAAATGACGCGGCCTGATTTTACGTCTTCAGCATACACGGGGCAGTTCCGCCTCCAATGCCCAGACTTGTGGCAATGGTGGCACTCCACGTTATCTTTCCTCTTTGTCTTGCCTTGTGAGCTACCGCTAGTCTCACCAGGCCCATTCTTGCCTTGCCCTGGCTTTTTGAATTTCGGCTTCCCTACAGCTAGGTTGGCCTTAGCCTTGCCCTTACCTCTGCCCTTTTTGGCAATCATGAGAACGTTCTGTTTCAGACTCCCACTCAATTTCAGATCACTCTCTGTCTGTACTAGGAGTGAGTGGAGCTGATGAAGACTCTTCTTCATATCATTCATATAGTAATTTGCCCTGAAAAGGGCAAAACCATCATGAAGTGAATGAAGAACGCGGTCTATGACGATCTTCTCATCGATTTTGCAACCAAGTGCCTCCAGTTTCTCGACATTCTCAATCATGTCAAGAATGTGTGGGCTAACTGCTTGGCCCTTTTGGAGTTTCGCTTCAAAGAAGCGACAGGTATGCTCATAGCTAACGATCCTCGGAGCTTTCGAGAACTCGTTAGAGAGCGTGGTGAAAATCTTGTTTGCACCTTGGGCAATGAATCGCCTTTGCAAATTTGATTCCATTGAAAAGATGAGTACGTTCTTTATCGCACCCGCCTCCATTACGAAATCACTATAAGCAAGTGATTCATTTGCTCTTGCATTGGGGCCTGGGTTTGGCGGTAGTGGCTCAGTCAAGTACTTGAGCTTACCGTCAGCAATGGCAGCATTCCGTAATTTCGCCTCCCAGTCCGCAAAGTTGGACCCATCATTCTTCAGTCGCGTGGACTGATTCATGTTGTCCATAAAGATCTTTAGCCAGGACTCGCGAGCGAGTGTAGCACTTGGCATTGGGTCGTCTGTACGTCCAGTCATTTGTTATTTTAGCAGTTATATCTTTATATAACGGATTCAAGAAACTGTGAAAAGAAGAAAAATTATGATAAGTTTCATCGTTTTAAAATTAAGTCTTAATGCAAAAACTGTTTAATGCGATGACTCATGCATTTATACAATTGACCTCCCTCAAGAATTATATAAATGATCCCAAGACTCAATTTCTGTAAATTGATAAGCCAACCTTTTGGCTAATTCTACCTTTAGAATTCTCGGTCGATAAATTTCTGTAAATTCTATCTTATAGTCCATTATAATCCCGAGATATTACTCGTACTATAATGTTGAGATAAAATAGGTCAACACTCACTACTTACCCAACGTAGAAGGGGTCATATTATGACTTCCGACGAAGAAGGGGTTCATAGAAGTTTTTCCTATAAAGACTAATCTCAATTTTCATTTTAGAGGAAGATCCCATCATCTTAAATTTAATTCATTTTAAGTGAACAAATTCTAGCATTTCGTGAATGATTTAGACTAAGGTGATGACCCTATGAACGAGTGACATCTGTATGTCTATGATGAAAATTCAAACTATATGAAACATTTTTCATGCAATTTAGGTGGTTTGGTTTAGGCGGAATATGATGCAGTTATTTAACATGTGAATGAAAAGCAAAAGAATGAAAAAAAAAACGTAAACTATTACAACGGTCCTAGTGTGGCCTAACTACCAAAATGAACAGTAAATACAAGTTTGGAATCCATCCTTATGGACCCGAGAAGCTTGACTTTGTCTCATCTTGGTCCATGTAGCGGGAGTGAGCATCCGATCTCCGTCTCTAGTCTTCTTAAAATTACATTTAAAAATTACAAAATAAACCTATTTACATTCTAATTCCAAAACATAATTAAAAGAAAAATAAAAGGAGATTCGAGATCTCAAAATTACAACCAAACCATGTTTTCATCATTACGAAAACATGATTAACTAAAGCCACACTAGGTATTACATTTTTCAACCAATTGCAAAAATACGTAAAATAAACCATTCATTCATTCATTCAACAAAAAAATGCATCAACTATATAAATTAATACTACAAAACATAATTCATTAATTATGTTGATTAATTATCCAAACCACCATTCAAACCGATCAAAATTATGTGACAATTCCTTAATTGCCCACAACAATTTTAATCTTCCATAATCCATTTTTATTTTAAAACTTTTTAAAATAATCGGGTATCATTATTGTGAACCTTTTCACAATAACAAACAAACAAACATTATCTTTATAATGTCAAAAAAAAAAAACAAACAAAATTTTTTTTTTTTCTACGGATCACTGTTCACGTGAACAGTACCAATACCCAAAAAAATTAATTTTTTTTTATTTGATTTCTCACGGTTTAATCAAAACCCGAAAACAAAAACATAAAAAAAATAAAAACTGCTGCGGACAGCAATAAAACAGAATTTTTTTTTGTTTTTTTTTTATATATTTGTACTGTACAGTTGCAGCAACGGACAGATTAAAAATCGGTTTTGACAATATTGCTAGATCGGTACAAAATTCAATATCTAATCGTTATTAAATATTGATTCAAACTAGATTATTCAATTTAACCTTTTAAAATGAACATCTACATCATGATTAAATCGATTATCCTTATATTCATTTAATCACAATCGCTTTGAACATCATTAAAATTGAATCATTATTCAAAAATTATCAATTTAAAACAACGAGACCGAAAATAATAGCAACAACAAAAATCAAAACAATTCCATCTTATTTTAATTTAATCCTCATCAAATTAAAACAACCACAAATTTATTATATTGAATTTTAACCTATTAAAATAACAATATCAATAAATCAACAATGGAAAAACAAAACCCTAAAAAAAAAACACACGACTACAACAAAAAAAAAAAAAAAAAACAGCCGTGACATTATTTTTTTTTTCGGTAATATCAAATTTTTTTTTTCTCAAATTTATATTTCATAAAAATGAAAAACATATAATATAATTTTGTAGCCAAAAGCTCTGATACTACTTGTGGGAAATGACAGTTTACATCCCCTTAAAATTTAGAATTATAACAAAATTATATAATATGAAGTTGCAAGTCATAGATATGAAAACGATACAAATGTAGAGAAAATGAATTAAACCTTTGGTCCTTAGCAAAATCGGCCTAAGAACAGATATCAAAATAGATATCCTCCTAATTGTCTCACCCAAGATAGATCGAGATATGCCCTTCCTTTTGCTAGAAAGATGATTAAAAGTTACAGTTAACTTTTTAGGTTTTTTTTGTGATTTTTTTAAAAAAGTGTGACTTTTAGGGATCAGTTGATCACCGCCATCTATATGACGATAACGTCAAACTTATCTAGCAAGCCAACCGTTATCGATAAACGTTAATCAACTGATTACAATACAAAGTATACCCTGTGAACCTACAGAGATTTATTTATGTTATTGCACTAACTGTGGAGGACACTGGCTCCAACATATAATTGGATATTTATTGACTATATATATGATTAGTCAGTTAATTAACGTAAATCAATAACGGTTGGCTGACTAGAGTTTGACGTTATTGTCGTTTGACGGCGGTGATCAACTGATCCCTTTCGGTCACACCTAAAGGATGAAATCCAAATAGTAACTAATTATTTGTATACGATACAGTTAATTAGTACATTACATATCTTCGATATGTACGAGAGTTAATTATTAGAAATTGAGTTAAGAACTCAAATTCGATTAAGCTTATTTTTCAATTATGCGAAATTGAATAATAAATTTATTATCTTATTTTATACGATTAAATAAGATTTAACTTAGTAATTAATCGTTAAATTACTAAATTAGTTGAGGTTTTGAGATAGAGGTAATTAGTTAATTATATTTACAAGGAGTTGTAAAATAAATTAACTAAGCATTGTGGGACCCATTATATATTGATATAATGGTAAAAATATTACTTAAAATGTTAAGTACATATTATTTATTTAATTGAGTCATATAATTGTTATATGATCAAATTAACACTTAATTATACAAGATAATTAACCATATGATCAATAAGTATTTGTGAGACAAATATCAAAAAATCAAAATGGATCCAACTAGGCCAAAATGGCCGGTTATGATGTAGTTACAAAGGTGATGATTTTTGTTCTTGTTGTAACTCTTTAGTTACCATTTGATAGTGACATAACAAGTAGAATACAATCATCATCTTTTCTACAACACTCCACTCTAATGCATGTGATCAAATTGAACAAAACAAGAGCCTTGTAGAGCTCACCTTGACCGGCCATATTGCCTATAAAAGGGCAATATGGTTGATCATTTTATTCATTCAATTCTTGCTTATTTTCCTTACTTCTCTCAAAAATCATCTTCTCTCTAAAAACTCTCAAATACTAATATTTACTAAGTATTACTAGTGTAGTAATATAGTCATAATATTAGTAGTATAATATCTATCTTATTATCTAGTTAATAATAAGGGTAGATTATTTGGGTTGATCTTGGTGCAACTTAGAGGAGATCTTCTACTTTGGAGATTACTTGTGTTCATCCATATTTGTAGCTCAAGAACGACAAGAAGGAGTTCTTGTTGTGCCCTTATATGTTTCCATATCAATGTGAGGAATTTCTTCTATTATATAATGTCTTTATATTGCCATGCATGTTACATAGATCATTAAATACTAAATTAACAAGTAATTTAGAAACTAATTAGAGGAGTCTAATTAAGGTCTATGGACTTTCATGTGGTATAAGAGCTAGCTTGTAGCATGCATGTTCATTTTGGACATTTTTATTAAAGTTATAAGATAACTAATAAATCAAAGATTTTGAGTTTAAATACGATTCTGACGAAATTTTTTGGTGCATGTATACCTACTGACCGCAAAATGTTTGTGGTCAAATTTCGTGATTTTAGGGATTACTTTGCTATTTATTTTGATTTTTGGCGTTTAAACCGAGTTCACATGCATTTTATGAGTTAAAAGTTAACTAAAAATAGTTGTATGTTGATTCTGGCCATGAAATTTTAATATGATCTCACATGCATATCTTAAATTTTGTATGTAAAATTTCGTGACTTTTACTTATGTATTGCATGTTCATTGATTTTTATACGATAAAAGTCGATTATATGAGATTATAATGTTCATAAAATTGAAACGCCCATTTCTGGTCTTGAAATTTTTTTTTACATTTCAAATTCTGATGTTGATACTCCTGGTGAAATTTCATAATTTGTTTCACTGTTTTACTATATCTAATGTTTTTATTTGATAAAACCATTTAATAAAAAGCTATTTGTTCATAAAATTAAATTAAATTTTTTGAGCAAATTTTTTTTGTTTTTATAGTTCCTGGAATTGTTCCAGAATGTACAAAATTTTTTGTTTCAAGTTTTATGATGTTTATATTTTATTTTGGTTTTATTTCATAATTGTTATGATTAAACCGTAATAT
>JAIUZE010024858.1:0-19649 GCA_022085475.1 Heliosperma pusillum | reverse complement strand
CTACTCCTATTGTATGTGTATATATACCCGTATAATGGAATAATAACACTTATATGTCTTCCTCTATTATCTCTCTACCTTCTCTCTAGTTCTCTCCCTTCTTTATTTCACAACACGTTATCAGCACGGGCCTACCCAAATTCAAATATGATAATATGGAAGTTCATACCAGATCTTATTCTATTATTTACTCAAGGTATCTTTACTGATTTACTACTCGTGAAAACCTATGAATCTACGAACTAAGGACTAAGAATTAATTAAACAATTATTGCATACAAAGTATATTATTAAATTGCCACATGCTTATGAAACAATTTTTTTAATATTGATTTCCCGATTGCTTCGATCAACTTTTGCATCAATATTTTGTTTATATTTAATTTATGTTTACCTGTCCGTACAGTAACTTTTAATTTAACGTAACATTGTTCTAACTAATACTATGAACTATGGGATACTCCTTAATTGCTGCAAAGCTGCTAATACGAACAAAAGAACAAAATTTTGCGGTCATATCTCTTACCAAACTTATTGATTATGATTCTTATTGTTTAATCGATCTGCTTCTATGTGACGATTGTCTTCCATAGTTCCATGTATACTTAATTATTTACTTTGTTCATTAATCATTATGATTCATATGGTTTAAGTGATTTAGTAAGTTTGGGTTTTAAACTTAATTATGTGTCGTAATATGTAACAACCCAATAGCTAATAAAATTAATTAAAGAAGATAATTTATAAAGGATCACAATGATTATAATCTTGTTTGCATATATATACAATCCGAATTAATGAACTATGATGATTATTTTGATGAGATGAAAACACATGTTCCATTTATTTTGTACAATTCCTGTACGTTTCATAGATATATATGTTACTTGAGTTTAACAACATATGGGTTGATTTTGTATCTTTATAATATATATATCATATTTATCGATCAGTTTTGCTCAGTTATTTCCGCTTGTTCATAAATTATTTTGTTAATTATATTAAAGATCATATGGGAAATAACTCAGATTATCATGAATTGCCTACAATTTTATTTGCTGCGTTTGATATTCTTATGACACCGATAAACGAAGAGTTCTTATTTAATATGGTAACTAAGTCAATCTTGTATAATGTACATATTATTGGACTTAGTTTTTGGCAAAGGACACATAATATAAATTTGGATCTGAAGTTCCAAAAGATTTATTTTACAAAGATTGGGGATATGTCCACATTATGACTTTGGCCTGAAGTTCAAAGTTTTCAAGGTGTTTAATAATTTAATACCGTCTCATCAATACAATATATTCATATTGTTTAAGTGTAAGTGGCTAGAAGACCACGTGTAAATGGTAGTGACCAGAAGTTCACAGCTGCGATTTGTTATTAATCGTATTTGAGTTTCAAATACATAAAACAATCTTTAATAAAGGGAAAATTATTTCTGAATTGATTCTTGTTCACCTGAAGTTGAACAATAGAATGAAATCAAAAATTTTATCATTCCTTGAAGTGAATGTGACATCTCATTAAGACCCTGCCTATAGCAGAAATTGAGAACAAGGCATAACATTAAGCCTAATATTTTGGCCTGAATTGAGCCTAATAATGTGGTCTTTGGTGAGCCAATTGATGAGGCCTTTATTTAGCCAAATTCGAACAATGAAGGAAAATATTTCATGAAAGGTCATGTTGGATTAATATATCTATGAGTAAAGAAAAATGAAATTCATATGCGAGCTGATTGATGTTTATTTTATGGCCTAAATTCATATTTTTTAAAAAAATACTAAAATTATGACCAGAAGTTCATAGTGTTTACAAATACTGAATTATGACCTGAAGTTCATAATGTTTACAAATACTGAAACTGTGACCTGAAATTCACAGTATTGATCAATTCTCACATTTCATATAGTGAGTATTATTTGAGCATCATAATTAAAAATGAACTCGGGATTATACATGAATATTTGCAAGATGAGATACTCTTAAGAATTGATACACTACAACATAAAAGGCATTTTGCGACGGATTTGTTGCGACGGAATTCAAATCCGTCACAGAATTGACTTTGCGACGGAATTTTTGGTGTTTTGCGACGGATTTTTTGCGACGGATTGCATTCCGTCGCAATACATCATTTTGCGACGGATTTTGCGACAGAAATTCCGTCGCAAATAAAATTTTTTAGCGCAGAATTTTTGGTTCGCGCGGGAAAATATATTTGCGACGGATAAATGTATTTGCGACGGAATTTCCGTCGCAAATCCATCCCACATCGGAAAAAAACAGCACATTTCTTACGTTTATATAGAATCCCTCACTTCTTACATTGAATAT
Source organism: Heliosperma pusillum (assembly GCA_022085475.1). Taxonomy (NCBI): domain Eukaryota; kingdom Viridiplantae; phylum Streptophyta; class Magnoliopsida; order Caryophyllales; family Caryophyllaceae; genus Heliosperma; species Heliosperma pusillum. Next base: position 17,303 of record JAIUZE010024858.1, on the reverse strand, counting down.
GTGACTTATGAATTGAAGCGGAAAAACATGCGGTAAAAAAAATCGCGCTAGATGAATTCACACGCGAAATGATAAAATGAAAAAAAAAATTTAAAAATAGGGTTTGCGACGGAATTTTTCCGTGTTTTTGCGACGTAACTTCCGTCGCAGAATATACCTTGTGCGACAAAAATTTGCGACGCAGTACTTGTGACGGAAATTCCGTCGCAAATGCCTTTTTGCGACGGAATTAAGCGTATTTGCGACGGAATCGTCCGTCGCTATTCAGATTTTTTTTTGTAGTGATAATCATATCCAATCAATTAAAGATCATTCCCTGAAGTGAATGAGAAGTGAATGAGATATCATGTTTTGAGTATGAAATATATTTATCATTCATACAAATAATGTAGTCATGTAGACACATTATCGTATAAATAGCTTAAAATACTATGTGTGGTATCTCGTATACAAGTGACATGTACCACTTCTTCTGAAGAAATCGATGAATTATTAATTGAGTTTAACTGAGATTATTCAAAGAATCAGTTATGATTTGTATCCCTATAAAGAATCATTTTGATGTATGGTTTGTGTCCATACTACAAAAAAAACAATGTATTATATTCCCTGAAGGAATATTGTGTTACATGTTTAGTCTTGCCAATATAAATAAGACACCAGTTAGTGTCTTTTGTCACATCTATTTTTATCTGGCTAGATACAACATACTTAATTTGAAGTCGTATGTTTAAATGTTGTTTAGTGGAAGTTTAACACTGTAATTATAGTCAACTATAAATTTGGCACGTGATATGACATTGCTAACCAGAAGTTTAGCAAGATGAATAGTCAACTAGAAATTAAAGTGGTGTGTGATATATTAATTATTCGGAAATTATTTATACACAACCAAGTGCTTATAAAATAGCGTCATAAATTGTGGACGTCAAACTAAACAAAAAAAAAAGTTGACATTAAATTGTTAAGGCCATCCGGGTTCTTATTATACCCGTTTTGATCAACCTGGAGTTTATCCTAGAGAAAAGATAAGTGCTGAAACTATCTCATGTAGAAATCTCATTAAATGCAAGACACTACAGTGAGATTGCGTATATTTGATATTGGAGATATAAACATTACTCAGAAGTTTAATAAAGAACTGAAATGTTTGTGTATGGATTGACACTCTATTGAATGGCTTGTAGGCACATAATGATTTTCTGAGTAGTTCTTGTGATCAGAAATCACATTTTGATTATTATATAAAATCGTTGATCTCCTAAATTGGGCATTGTGATTCAGCACATTAAAATCCAACTACATTATATGTTACTCTCTGAAATATTTTGTTATTATACAAAAATGTCCATAAAAATTCTCATCGGTGATATGAGAAATTGAGATCTAAGGTGGATATAATAATTTATTGCCCATTACATCTATCTGTTATTGATAGTTTTTACCACCTTAGGGGGAGAATGATAAGGAAAAGCTGGTAAAAACAAGCAAGTATGATATCCCCAACTGGACCTGAAGTTCAGTGGTTTATTTTCAATATGAAATACATCAAATAGAGGTTCATATAATTAAAAATGATGGCATTTATTTAGTTATGAAGATGTATCACGATACCAGTTTGATCACCTTGTCTAAATGTGACATTACATTAGGATCTATGATTTAATTATAGACAGATTAGCCCTATTTGTGGTATAGCGTGCTATAAATTAGTCATAGATATTATATGTAATGAAAATTGAAATTCTTGTCAAATTGAACAATAACCACACATGTAATGTAGTGTGGAAGTCATATCGGTTCACATATTTCAAATAATAAGAAAATGACAAGTATGAGCAGTTGGTACTCTTATAGAGTAAAGAAATTTGTATGTCCCTAAAGTGACATAAATATCTGAATGATAATAGATGGCCAATGTAGAGATTAAATGGTACCCTATGTATTCAGATATCACTTATCAGTACTGAAAATATCAAGAGATGTTGAAATTATATCGATATGGTTATGGAACCGATATGCATTTGCGCGCGGAGTTTAATGGACTAGAAAGTGGGGATATTATATGTAAGTCCTAATTTTGATTGTCGACATTATAATCTTTGATTATAAATGAGCTCATGGACTTGAAGTCCATATATTGACCTGAAGTCAATTGAAATTATGAATATTGGAAAAGATAATATATAGTTTGTATTTTGTGTCATCATCATGTGCATGTAGATAATAAATCATCATTGCATCTTAGTTTAGTGTATATTTTCTTTTTATTGCATTGTTATTAAAATATGTTATTTAGGAATTTGTTTCATATCGTATGTATGAACATGTTTCATAATATTGTATATGGATAAATGTTTTAAGGAGAAATATATTTTACTCCTACGAGGATAACTCCTTGAAGGAGCCTTTTATGAATGATTATCAATTGAGTTTTGAACTCATGATAAAATATATGAACTTCTAAAATACGATTGAAAGATATCGTGATTAGTTGTAAAATGGAACATCAAAACTCCTTTAGAGTTTATTTGATGTCTCAACCTGAAGTTTGAGCATATGAGAATTGAGATCTGAATGAGTTTCTTGTTAAACACTTGAAATGAGTTTATGGTCCAGAAGTATCATAACGATTGAAAAATAATGTAGTCAAAGTCTACAATGAGGATGCCAATCCAATGGTTTAGCAATGAAAATTACTGAAGGTATTTAGTGGATTATTATTATCCAACAATTTGGTTGATTCTCCCGTAGAGATCCAATATATGGATGATTGCTACACACTTTTTCCCTTCGACTAGGTTTTTTGTTCCAACGGGTTTTTCCTATCAAGGCTTTTAACGAGGTAGCACTACAAGCGCGTTATTGATACGCTATAGTAATGATTGTTGAGATGACAATTGTTTTAGACATAATATTATCTCATGTTATGAGAATAATTGAAATTATTTTCTCTCACTATTTGGTGTATTACCTGAAATAAAGATCAAGAGTCATCATGAATGACTACATCCGAATTGTGAGTTCTAAAGACATATGAAAATTGATTTTGTTAAGGAATTCTACTAACTGAAGATATCAAGTTTATCAACTACAATGGATTCTATTCCACGATCGAGAAGTTACGTCAAAGCATGATTCATTTGAAGTTATATACAGTCATGTTATCATCAGGGGGAGTAGCACGCGCTGTACTCTTTTTCCTTATCTATGATTTTGTCCCACTGGGTTTTCCATGGAAATGTTTTAACGAGGCAGCTTGTTATGCGTGTTTGAAGATTATTGTACTCTTTTCCTTTCTAGTGTTTTTCCATAGGGTTTTTCTAGTAAGGTTTTTAACGAGGCATGTTCTTCAGTAATGGACATCCAAGGGGGAGTGTTATGAAATATTATTATATGGATGTCCATATCTTATAGGATATCTTATAGGATACTAGAATATGTTATCTTATGGAAACTCTACTCCTATTGTATGTGTATATATATACCCGTATAATGGAATAATAACACTTATCTGTCTTCCTCTATTATCTCTCTACCTTCTCTCTAGTTCTCTCCCTTCTTTATTTCACAACAATTTTTGTGTATAAAGATGTTAATTATTAACATATAATCTACATATCTATCTGTAACACCCGCGAAATTAGCGATTAGATTTTTATTTTAATATTAATAATTATTATTATTATTAAGTTGGCCTTAAATTTAGTCGTAAATGGGATTTTAGCTTAGTTGGATAAAAGTCATTCGTTTTATCCCACTTTGAGTTCATAATATAATTGTACGCGAAACTTTAGTAAAGACCGACCCATTTTCGTTATTGGGCCAATTTGGGCTTATTGGACCTCTATTAGGTTTCATCCTACCACTCGATCTTAGCTTCGTCCCTGATTACTCTCGTTTCCGCCATTACTTAGCTTCGCCTTCGTACCAGTCCTACCATGCACCCCTCATGTTTGAGGCTCCATCCACGTTCAGCACTCACACCTGTTCGCCTTTATCCTCCTCATGATGGTTTTGAGGGGGTAGTTGGTTACCATAGAAACAGTATGAGACTCAAAATAAAGACGCAACTTATACAATGTTGTAACAAGTGCAAGAACAAGTTTTTCAAGTGATGTGTACCCGATCTCTGTAGGAAGCAAGGACTTACTAACATAAAATACTGGGTGTTGTACTCCCTCCTGCTCTCGTACCAGTACAGCACTGGCTGCTGCTTCAGTCACCGATAGGTACTGGAATAAAGGTTCTCCTGGCTCCGGTTTTGATAAGAGTGGGGGAGTGCTGATGTAGTGCTTCAGATCGCTTAATGCCTTTTCGCGCTCCTCCGTCCACTCGAATCTCTAGCTCTTCCTGAGTATATCATAGAAAAGTCTGCACCTATCCGAGGATTTTGAGATGAAATGATTGAGAGCTGCGACTCTCCCAGTCAGGCGATGCACACCTTTTGGCCTTTGTGGTGACTCCATCAGTTAGAGTAAGGTTTTGATTTGTTCTGCGCTAGCCTTAATTCCCCTCTAGGTCATCATGTATCCCAATAATTTTCCACAGGACACACCAAAGGTGCATTTTGATGGATTCAACTCCATCTTGTATTTTCTCAGGGTGCAGAATGTTTCAGTCAGGTGTTCTACGTGTTGTGTGGCTTTCTTTGATTTGGCCACCATATCATCAATGTATACTTCCATGGTTTTGCCTATCTGATCTTTGAACATCAACTAAGAACAAATTTAGGAGTGCAAGTGTTCATCATGAGTTTCTGAGAATTTTTGTTTAATATTATCTATTGCGACTAATATCATGTAGTGAAACATGGTGGATTTGAAAGAAATGTACAAACTCCCCAGATTGGAACCCTTAGATGCAATTTTTCAAAAAAAAAAATACCAACGATGGTATTTACATTATGATGTATTTACTTCAAACTAGAATTGCATGTTATAGAAGTAAAAGTTACTACGAATAATCTATTATAAGGTTTAAGATACCAACGATGGTATTTACATTATGATGTAATGACCTGTGGTAGTAGAGACATGGTAAGGAATGTGATAAATCTACGTGTATAATGAACAAATGTTGTTGCATTTTGCGTATAATTTATTCATTTGAATGTTATATTGTTCAAAACTAGATTTGAATAAAAGTTATTCATACAATGTCATTAGTAGAATGTTAATTCTTTTCATGTTTAAACATAAATTGAATTAATATTTTATAAAGAACAAATGTTGTTCTTTTTCTGGTTAAGACAATTTTAGTTTTGTTCAATCTAATTTATAACATGCAATGCAAAGGGTTCAAGTCTTATGACCCAAGTTTCACACGCTTACAACAATGTCTTTTGAGCCATGAAACGAGAAACACATGTAGAAGTTCCATGATGATGGATTTCTGGGCCTTATTGATTTGGATCAATTAAGGCATATGTAGTTTGTTTATATGCTAAAAGGATTTAAAGTGCTCTAACTAGTTGTAGTAAGAGGGCGACCAACTAGTTTGATCACACATATTCAGATATGTGTGGGTTGAATAAGTCATGTTGCTAAGGTATGAGATTATAATACTTCAATGTATTTACTATTTTAAGTAATTATGCATATGTTCATATGATGAACATAAAGTCTGATTGTTGTAAAAGTTTGAAATATAATCAGATTGAAGTAAGAGATCAACTTAGGAAGTCGATCAACATTGTTCGATTTGATCGAAATGGGAGGCTTGAATCAAATGTATATGACCATCATAATCGGAATGAAATTGTTTCACTACTAGACTTAAAGGGACAGTGTAAGTTTCACTATAATAATATTAGAGAAAATTTGTTTTCTTTAAAGGACATCATAAGCTAAGTTAGTTTGAGTTTTTTTGGGAATGTCCCTAAGACATAACCATGCGGGTTAGCCCCAAATGGGAAATATCATACTATTTACATTTGATGATGACCGTTTTCTTAATATTTGTGAAATGTTATGTCTTATAAGAGAATAAGAACTTTATTTTGATATGGTTCTATCTATGATGAGTCATGCAGATCTCGTTATTTCTGGAATTATGCGCTCTAAAGTATCTTGGTACATAATTTTGAAATTGTTTCTATCTAGGTCAATGAAAATATATTACATATAAGATATGTGCTTGGAATGTTTCCTATAATATTTTTATTGATATTTGAGACTTTTAAAATGTTAAGAAAACAGTTTTCTGAAATTTAGTCTCGAATTTCTTACATATAATTTACGGGGTATTCTAATATAGAATATCAAATCTGCCCTTCATTCCAGTACAAAGTGTTTGTCACTTGGAATGATTCTTTAATGAGAATTGTGTCTCTAAAGAAATAGTGGGAATAGAATCATCCTGGAAAGGTAAAGAATCGCATGATTCTTCTTCAAATGTTGAAGGAGATAGGTAAAATCCATGAAGATTCATGGATGTATCACTTGTGATTAAGCCCCGCATAAGTTTGACTTTTAAAGGAAGCAATGATAGGCTCCAACTCTAAAAGCGTAAAATGGCTTGAGGCCATGAATCCAAAATGGTTTCATGTATCATTGCAAAGTATGGACTTTGATTGATACACCCGGTGTTGTCACAACCATATAGTGTTTGGATTCTCCTAGCAAATGTCATTATTCATGAGATGAGTTTGAAAGGAGGCGTACGTGAATAATATAGTTTTCTTTAAATGGAAATATGCAATAAGTTGTGTAAGACACATCTTATTATTCATGTAAATATGGAGCGCTAGGTAAATGAAAAAGTTTTAAAGGTTTATTTTTAAATCGAAACAAGTATCTAAAGGTTGGAATCATCGATCTTAACAAAGTAATTCAAAATGGTTTTGATTTCTTTGAGATGATGATAGTATTGTGCATACAAGGAAACTAGTGGGAGTAAACTCTCTTTTATGATTGGTATGTAGTTGACATACGTTTTCAAGAAACGACATTTTGTTGTCTCGTGGAGACTTATTAGCAAAGATGTTGTTTATTATGCGCTCGTATGAAGGGTAGAATTCCTTGTGACTGTTATGAATAACATGTGAAAATATTCATATTAAAGAACCAAGAAAGTGTTCTTCTTGTGATGATGTAATCATTGTAAGCGTGTTACATTGATATCAACTTCAAATAGACAAGTATGGTTCCCGATTGTAATCTTGACACATTTTGTTTATATGAAAAGTAATTGCATGCTGAAATGGTTTCAAGCACGTTGCTATGACTACTTTTACAACAAAAATGAGTACTATGTTGCTTATGAAGCATCAAATAGAGTGCTTGGTTTGAAAAATCAAACATATACACACTATATACTTTGTTGCTTATGAAGAAACAAAGAGTACATTTGATTTATGAATCAAACGCGTGTTATTGAGTTTACTTTATTTAGATAAGGTAAAATAAACATATGCAAGATAATGACCGATGCAATGGTTGCATGTCCCATACAAAACCTCTTTCGCGGCTATAATATGAAAAAGTCGTAATACTGCGATTTGTATAAGACGCATTAGCGAGTGGTCTTGATACTACCGAGAGGTCTTTATTTCAGTAGGAGGTTATGTTCGACATGATTGATACGTTTGTATGACATGTTTCTTTTATATGATAAAAGAATTGATTTTGCATTTAATCATGGTATAATTGAATGTTTGTCCCAAAATAGTATACATTGTTTATACAGATTACCAAGTGCGTGACTTGGTTATGCAACTCTGTTTTATAAGATAATGTATTTATATAAGTCTATAATCATGACATAGTGAAAGGGACACTTATGCCTTATAATGATTAGTATGTGAGTTGGTTGATGACTATGTTCCGTAAGTCATTGATATTGCGATATCAAACCAGGCACATTGATACATGTTAGGAATATGTATTAGACGGACCCGTCAAAGAACTTTGTTAAGATTTCGCTTAGTGTCAACAAAGTTTCTTTCACCGTAATTGGTAGTCTTTAGACCTGAGTCTTTCATTATTCTATACATGTGAAGTGCTAGTTTTGACATCACCAAACGTCAACCGTGACTGGTGGCTATAAAGGTGATGGTTGGACTTGTCATGGAACATGTGATAGGATGTGGTTAGACAAGATGAGATTTGCTTCTTCTTTATGAAAGAAGTTTCTCATCTTCAGCCTCTCGAAGAGTGTGAATTGTGTAAGTACATGGCCATGCCCAGATGAGGTGAAGGTCAGTCGTCTGTTGTAACAATTCAGCTCAGAGATTCGAGAAATGAGATTGAGATTTATAGGGATGATACTTCGCCTACCCTATTCTCATCTGTAGAGATAGAAGCAAAGAGATTATGGTGCCTTATAGGACATAAGTGCAAGTGGGAGACTGAAGGAGTTAGTATGCCCATATGTTTGTAATATTGTATAACTGATTAATTCTATGTGGCTACAATGTAATGCTAGGAGCCGCTTGTAGTCTGAGTCCTAATAAATGAGTTGGGACTTGGGTATTATTAGTCAGTCCTACAGGGTCACACACTAGATGAGTTTGGGCAATATTAAAATTAATATTGATTAATTATTAAAGGAATAAGAATAATATTTATTATTCTTATTATACCTTCCCAATCCTAGATGGTCTAAGATTTCCTTGAACTCCCTATATAAAGAGATATATAAGGAGATGTTTATGATGAGTTTTTCTAGAAAGCAAAATCTCAAGGGAAGTAAGAGGGAAGAAAATTGCTCATAAAGTTTGTACTAGCATACATACTCATATTGTGTGGATACCGGTAGAGGCGCAACACTTGAGGCATTAGTGTGAGACGGTCTCACAGATTATATTATTATTCAAGAAGCTGCGATTTGAGTTTTATTATACTTCTTTTTATTAGCATATTATTGGAATTCTTCCGCATCCAAGTAAGTTTGTTAATCACCCTTTTGTGTAATCTTAATACTTAACATGCATGAGATCTTGGGAGTTCTGTAATTCAAATCTGTTAAAAATCATTACAGAACCCTTCACACATGCCATGATTAGAACATTAGAATTTTTAAATGTAGACCCGTGCATTTTTTGCACGGGTTTAAAACTAGTTTATTGTACAAAACTGTAGACCACGGAGTTCGGATACTAATTTCTGTAAGTTGAGATGTTAAGTGTTAAATGTACAGGGTATTTCTGTCCTTAATGATAAATGAGATCCTTAGAACCATAGAAAAATAGTTTAGGTCAGTGTTTACTCCCCAAAATTGCTTCATTATTTACATCAATATTACTTTAGCTTTACAAGCTACAAATACAATACCAAGAATCCCTAAATTATGAAAAAGACTCATGAGGGAGAGCTTAGATCAACTGACAAAGGGTTGTTCTAATTTAACCAGAGGTCTCGTGTTCAAGCCCTGAGAATGCAGTAGTATTAAAACTCATTAGGGAGAGGTTTACCGGCCTAATGGTCCTACCCAGCTCAAATTTGGATTAAACCGAATGGTCTACCCCAAAAAAACATTATGAAAAAGACGGATAATTAGGCTGTAGAAAATTAATTCATAACCAGATATAACAATGTACTACAAAGTATCATCATGCATGAAGAACATAAAATATAGTCATAGCCCACAAGCCCATAGGAAAAAAAAGAAGAATATAGTTTAGGTTTGCTTTAAATAAGGATGTGGTTAAATACTTGATTATCAAGTCCAAAGGTAATACTTACTTTTGGGTGACTTTCTAGATGATACTAGGTTTACCCCCGTGTAAATTGCACGGGTTTGTTTTTCGAACATTGTTTTTATTATATATTTAAATAAATAAATAATAATGTTAACTTTTGGAATTCACATGCGCAAACATAGAATACTTCATATAAAATATTAAATCCAATACATTAACACTCTTGTATCAAACATGAAATAAGTATTAAAAAATAATTAAAACATTCTAAATAACATTATGAATTAAAAAATTATATAAAAAACTTGATGTTTATAATTACTACATTAGAAGTGATGTAAGTAATGATATGATTAAAGCGATTATAACAAACTAAATTTATTTTTAGACAAATTATATATTTCAGTTGTAAGACGGTTAGCATACAACAGCTCTAACCTGCTTCTAATCATGTTCTGACGCGAGTCACCTGACTTATATTCGACATGACCAATATTATAAATTAATCCGTATGATTGTGTTAAAATAAACTATATTTTAATAAAGTAAATATTTAATAAATCGATAGTTTCTCACCAACTAGTATTCATTTCATTAAACTGTAATTTAATTTGTTGATTTTTTTAATTATAATTTTGCAAATTGGCCTGTTATGGTTATAAATATATTATACTCCCTCCTAGTCGGTCATTTCTTCCCTCTTTCCTTATTGGGTAAGTCGGGTTTTCTTCCCTCTTTTCCTTTTTGGATGTGGGGTTGTGTTTTGTGTAGTCTAAATTCATTTGTATGTGGGATAGTGTGTTTTGTGTGGTCCAAATTTATTTCCTTGATTTTTGTGTAAAAGGGAAAGGGGAAGAAATGAGTGACTAGGAGGGAGTATAATTTAATTTATAAGTATATCTATATTATTATTAATATTATTTTCCAACATGACTAATAAACATCAATGTACGATTATTTAATACTTCAATTGAAGGAGAGTATTTTTAGTTACATGAGTATTTTCTTACTAACTTGTGTAAAAGTGGGGAAAATAGCATATAAAATTAATTTTTAATTTATATTTGGTAAAAAGTTAATGATCCTAAAACAAACGTGTACTAAATTTTCATTGCAATTATTCGTAAATATAGAAATAAAAAATTTAATGCATAAAACGTTTTGTAAATATTAATCATATTTTAGAAGGTGTATTTTAATTAAATGAAGTTAGAAAATTAGTGGGCCCTTGTGTACATGATGATGTGGCTTAACCAAATGGCTCTAAATGTTTGTGTTTTAATAGAAGAAAGATACTTTAATTTTACCGTATTTTTCTTCTTATATGCGTAATTTTTTGTACAAAATGTTTTTAACGAAAAAACTTTTAAAAAAAGAAACAAGAATTATATATGTACGCCGTAAAATATTACGGAGTAAATTTTATCAAAGTTACAAACATTAATAAGAAGAGAGAAAATGTAAAACTAACTTTTTAAGAAATTTGAAAAAACGTCAGTGGAAACTTTAAAAGGCGATTTATTGAAAGAAAAATATACTCTATAGTCTATAGCAAATTGTACCGGTCAAAACATTATGATATTAGCTGTTGTAAACTCTGCTATCATATTGGTTTTCTCCATTGCATTTGACATTATGATATTAAGATTTAATAATAAAGGTATCACGAAAATTACAAAGAAAGAATAAATTTTCTAAAAAAAATATAAATAACAATACAAGGAAATTTTTCAAAAATAATTATAAAAAAATAATACGTTATAATCTGTATAAAAAAAAATAAGTAGGTGTTTTGTTTTCCAAAAAAATTATCTTCAAATTTAATAATAAGAAAAACAATAAATAATGAATTATAAATAATCAAAGTTAAAAGAAAAACATATTAATTGCACGGGTTTGGTGCATAACCATCGGTTTTATGTGGCTACCACATAAATTAGTCCTATAAACGAATTAGTCCTACAAGCATCCGTTTTATGTAGCTACCAAGTTAATTACGAGTATAACTTATTATTTAGTGTAGAGTGAATGTTTTATCTAAGAAAGAGATAGGCACCGTCTAAACTATATCTACTCATAACTTACGGAGTACTATCAAGGGTAAACAGTACTTTCATATCACGGAGAAGGGTGATGTAGCGGTGGGGAGATAAAGACGTAATAGTTTAAACTATATCTACTCATATCACGCGAAAGAAGTGCAAAGGACGGGCATAGTTTCAATCAAAACAAGTATTACGATTTATGTACCTTATTTAGATTTTACAGTTAAGTTTTATACCCGTGCAAAAATGTAGGGGTTTGCCACTTAAAATTGGTTTAAACTATATCAAACAAAATACATATGTTATTTATATCAAAATTTAAACTATTAAAATATAAAATTCTAAAAAGTTATCTCCTAACATAATTTACTCATAGTTTATAAAATAAAATTACAAAAATTTCAAAATTTGTTTGCAAGTTACATTATCTCTTACATCATCACACTTACTATTATACCAAATCAACAACTTCAAACGTTCCTTATTAATAAAACAATATTTACGATGAAAAGAACATAAGCCAATCTAAATAAAAAAAAAATCCATACTCCTACTAATAAATTAAATTTACGATGAAATGAACATAAACGGTATTTTAAAACAGTAAATTAAATTTTAAAATATTTCTTATTTTTAAACTTAATTAAATATCAATGATGAAAAATAACCCGTGAATTTTTATACGGGCATAAAATTAGTAGAGAATAAAGAAATGGAGACGATCGGACTTCTTAATAAAACAGCCGTCCGCCTGCAGTTGGTATTTTATCGGAAGAGAGGATTGCGTGAAGAGTAATAAATTTTTAGAACTCGATCGTGCATCATGTTAATTAAGCACTCAGAAAGTCAAGATAATAATATGTTTATATCTTGCATGAACTTCCAGCATGTCGTTAAAATGCATTAAATACATTTATCCATGTCTTTTCATTTGTTTACAAAGGTCCTCTTCTTTCTAATGAGGATTTTGTACAAGGACTTATTCTTTCTAATGAGGAGAAAGTTGTCTCAATGTCGAAACTAGGAGCAGATATTTTTTTTATAAACTAGGAGCAGATTTAGAGATGCAAGTGTCCATCATGACTTGAGTTTATGAGAATTTATGTTTAATATTATTAATTGGGACTATATCATGTAGTGAAATTGGGATGGATCCTCTCCATTTCATTTTGGCCCATTTTCTCTAACAAACTCTATTATATTATATATTATACTCCCTTTATTTATCTTTTCATAAATCAACAACCGTCCAATCAAGACCATATTTCATCTAAACCATTAATAAGTAATGGACATGCATTTTTTATTTTGAGAAATGGAGTGGATCCTTAGTCCAGTGAAACATGGTGTGCTTTGAAAGCAATGTATAAACTCCCACGATTTGGACAGTTGGACCTTTACAGTTTTTCAAATTTTTCGCATATGACCACTTTGACACCTCTTACGTGTGTTTGTCGTATCAAGTTTTAAGTCATGACTTATTGCTTATTCGAGTATGTACTCTAATACGGAGAATATCTGTAAGGGCGTTGTTTTGATTACGTTAATTTTTTTCCACAAATTACTAACTTCAAATCTATGGTTTTAAATATCAACCGTGAAATTCACAGTCAAGTTATCAAATTTTATGAGTTTATCTCTGACATCTTAGTGAGATTAGTCTATTACAATCAAAATAACATTACCGAACCGAGAGTTACTATAAGGTTATTGCTCATCAATCATAGAGCGACGACATGGTAAAATGTTGTGCCACAAAAGGAAAATCCTGCGTCCGTCGTGTTATCAACTTTTTTTTTTGGGAGCAATATATATCTATTGTTTTAGTAGGCATGTTACATTGATAAGTAACGTAACTAACCATCCAAATTATAAAAAACAACTATCTGATCCAAATTATAAAAAACAACTATCTGATCCCTGATTACTCTCGTTTCCGCCATTACTTAGCTTCGCCTTAGTACCAGTCCTACCATGCACCCCTCATGTTTGAGGCTCCATCCACGTTCAGCACTCACACCTGTTCGCCTTTATCCTCCTCATGATGGTTTTCAGGGGGTAGTTGGTTACCATAGAAACAGTATGGGACTCAAAATAAGGACGCAACTTATACGATGTTGTAACAAGTGCAAGAACAAGTTTTTCAAGTGATGTGTACCCGGTCTCTGTAGGAAGCAGGGACTTACTAACATAATATACTGGGTGTTGTACCCCCTCCTGCTCTCGTACCAGTACAGCACTGGCTGCTGCTTCAGTCACCGATAGGTACTGGAATAAAGGTTTTCCTAACTACGGTTTTGATAAGAGTGGGGGAGTGCTGATGTAGTGCTTCAGATCGCTAAATGCCTTTTCGCGCTCCTCCGTCCACTCGAATCTCTAGCTCTTCCTGAGTATTTCATAGAAAAGTTTGCACCTATCCGAGGATTTTGAGATAAAATGATTGAGAGCTGCGACTCTTCCAGTCAGGCGATGCACACCTTTTGGCCTTTGTGGTGACTCCATCAGCTTGAGTAAGGTTTTGATTTGTTCTGCGCTAGCCTTAATTCCCCTCTGGGTCATCATGTATCCCAATAATTTTCCACAGGACACACAAAAGGTGCATTTTGATGGATTCAACTTCATCTTGTATTTTCTCAGGGTGCAGAATGTTTCAGTCAGGTGTTCTACGTGTTGTGTGGCTTTCTTTGATTTGGCCACCATATCATCAATGTATACTTCAATGGTTTTGCCTATCTGATCTTTGAACATCAACTAAGAACAAATTTAGGAGTGCAAGTGTTCATCATGAGTTTCTGAGAATTTTTGTTTAATATTATCTATTGCGACTAATATCATGTAGTGAAACATGGTGGATTTGAAAGAAATGTACAAACTCCCCAGATTGGAACCCTTAGATGCAATTTTTCAAAAAAAAATTCATATGACAGCTTAGACACATCTTACTTGTTTATCGTATTGAGTTTTAAGTCCTGACTTAAATTATTTCTTATTCGAGTTTGTAATCTATAAGGATGTTGTTTTGATCACGTTAAATTATTTTTTTTCACAAATTACAGTAACTTCAAATCTATGGTTCTAAATATCGGCCGTGAAATTCACATCCCAGTTTCCAAATTTTATGAGTTTATCTAGACCAAATTTCAAGTGATATTTGGCGCATCTTAAAGGGGTTAGTCCATTATGATCAAAAAAACACCATCGCGCCAAGAGTTACTATAACGTTATTGCTCATCAATCAGAACGACAGAATGGGAAAAACGTTGTGCCTCGCGAAAGGAAACTACTTTGTCCGCCGTGTTATCAACTTTCTTTTTTGTCGGAGCAATGTATATCTATTGTTTTAGTGGGCATGTTGCGTTGATAAGTAACTAAACATCCCAATCATAAGAAACAAAAGAGGTATTATTATACACTACGTACTCATCATTCGATCCAAATTACAAGACAGTATGTAAATAGTAATATATTATATTTTCTAATCCCCTTCATTTATCTTTTCATAAATCGACAACCGTCCCCCAGATTTCATCTAAACCATTAATAAGTAATGGACATGCATTTTTTATTTTGAGAAATGGAGTGGATCCTTAGTCCAGTGAAACATGGTGTGCTTTGAAAGCAATGTATAAACTCCCACGATTTGGACAGTTGGACCCTTACAGTTCTTCAAATTTTTCGCATATGACTACTTTGACACCTCTTACGTGTGTTTGTCGTATCAAGTTTTAAGTCATGACTTATTGCTTATTCGAGTATGTACTCTAATACGGAGAATATCTGTAAGGGCGTTGTTTTGATTACGTTAATTTTTTTCCACAAATTACTTACTTCAAATCTATGGTTTTAAATATCAACCGTGAAATTCACAGTCAAGTTATCAAATTTTATGAGTTTATCTCTGACATCTTAGTGACATTAGTCTATTACAATCAAAATAACATCATCGAACCGAGAGTTACTATAAGGTTATTGCTCATCAATCATAGAGCGACGACATGGTAAAATGTTGTGCCACAAAAGGAAAATCCTGCGTCCGTCGTGTTATCAACTTTTTTTTTTGGGAGCAATATATATCTATTGTTTTAGTAGGCATGTTACATTGATAAGTAACGTAACTAACCATCCAAATTATAAAAAACAACTATCTGATCCAAATTACAAGACAGGAAGTAAATAGGGTACGAGTGATTGTTAAATTGTCATGTTTAGATAACATAGAAGTAAATAGAAACAACAAAAGGTACAAAAGTTGGCGCAAACAAAAAAGGCAAAAATGAAGAAATGACAAAGAATTAATGTGAACGTGCATAATTTAGATGGGGCTTGGCTTAGTAGAAATTGTGAAACTTGAGAAATTTATCGGAAATTTGATTCAAGTGGGTTTGGTAATGTTTGCTGAAACAGTTGTTGTGTTAGCCACGGCAAGGTCGCCTTTAGGTGTGGGTGTCAAAGAGCCACACCCGCTACTCACGTCAGCGGTGGCACCACAATGACGGACGGGATCGGTGGTTAGATTTTTGGAAACATTAATGTTTCCAACGGTAGTATTTGTGGTGGCCGTGGCATTCACCGTGTCAAGCGGGTTGTTGACGTCGGAGACAGCAACTGCCACCACAATGGCAGCCAACGCTAACCACATGATACTCGACTTGCTCATCATCATTATCTTTGCCATTTTTGTAAGCAGCAAGGTTTATTGAGTAATTGATAGATATAATGGAATAAAGGTTGAAAAGGTAACTAAGTGTAAATTAGATTACTAGTTATGAAAATGTTTGAATATGGAAGTACTAAGTATGTGTCTATATATAGTCAATATAGATATAAGCATCCGATATTTCGTCCCCAAACTCCATCATGACTTGAGTTTATGAGAATTTATGTTTAATATTATTAATTGGGACTATATCATGTAGTGAAATTGGGATGGATCCTCTCCATTTCATTTTGGCCCATTTTCTCTAACAAACTCTATTATATTACATATTATACTCCCTTTATTTATCTTTTCATAAATAAACAACCGTCCAATCAGGACCATATTTCATCTAAACCATTAATAAGTAATGGACATGCATTTTTTATTTTGAGAAATGGAGTGTGTGACAACCCTCGCGAATGCGGAAATATAAAACATACAAGCATGTGAAATAATATGCGGAAATACGGTATTTAAAAACTTTTATACATGCAAGATAGATAAAATGAGGAGTGTCAAAATATTACAAATTAAGTACGAAATACAACAAAGAGACGGGGTCTCTCAAAATGTTAGCAAAGAACAAGTGTTTAGCAAAACTAGTTAATATCGTCTAGAGGTGAAACTTCCAGGGACAACTCCCGCTAGCTCACACCCGAACCCAAAATAGTATAAGCAAAAAGCCATCCATGCACGCAACCTGTTCATCCATGAAAAACATGAACGCCACAATCAGTGGGGAGTAACTCCGGGTTCTCCCATACATATCACATTAAACATACATCAAAGGAAATACAAAAGTAAAATCATGCATATATAGATATACATGTGAGTTACAATAAGAATAGATAGGCAATCCAATATATAATGATAAGATCATGTGGAAATCAAATCTGAATCCATCATGTTATTCAAA
>JAIUZE010024853.1:0-15679 GCA_022085475.1 Heliosperma pusillum | reverse complement strand
TATTTGTACTTATGTAATCACATATTTGTGAAATTATCTATTTCAATTCAGGTCTACTAAACAGTAACCAATGGTTACCTGTTTACCCCTTTCTGGTAACTTTTTATGTTTTTAATACATACTTATTTTGAAACCGTAACTTGTAAACGTATTACTATATGACACAATATGTCTGGGAGTAGGAGAATAATCAAGTCGTAATATTTCCTTCAAAGCAAAAGTGGTTCACATAATTCGTTAAATACTTAGTCGTTCACAAATTAATTAACTGCAAAATAGTGAACAACTAAGCAACTAAAACTGGAAAAATAACTGTCTTGTGCAACTAAGCAACTAAGCAACTAAGTAAATCCAAAATATAATATAATTGTGCCTTCAAACACCTCTAGTTCTAATTCTATTTCATGGTCGTTCCTCCAGCTTCCTTGTCACCATCCCCTTCAAATCCTTCCTTTGTTGCAAGCCTTGTGCACCTCCTAGCATACACGCTCTTGTTGATCGCTCGAGGAGGCCTCGGATAATGGACACTCTTCTTTTGTAAAGGCTCTTGGCGGTTGGTATCATTAATACCACTTAAGTCGATTCCAAGGTCAAACGAGGGTGGCTCAATCAATGTCATTTGAACCATCTCATCAATCCTCTTACCAAGTGCAAGATAACTAGCCAAGAACTCCGGGTCCTTCAATGCTTGTGTGAACTCTCCTTCAACTTCCTCAATACCTTTTCCCTTTTCACCAATCGGTATGACATTAGCCGGTTGGTTTTCCAGTTCTTTAGTTCTAATGTCATGTAGCCTTGACACAATCTCCAAATCCCGCTTTGTCCTCATCCAATTCGCCAAACGTGGCTACGAAATTGAAACAATATATTGGTCATACTTAATATGAAAAATATTAGGTACACAAGCAAGAATATGATATAATATGTGAATAACTACTATATGACCACTAAACCGATCATACTGGTCACAAACAACTGAAACAATAAGTACAAAAAAAGAAAGGATACTAGGCTACATATACCATATATATGGTGACATTCTGACCAAACTTAGTTACAAATTGAGTAACCAATAACAGTATCATTAAGTAAGTTCTTCATGCAAATATATTTTCATACATCATGCAAATATTTGGCCACAACAAGATCTTACTAGGTTACATATTGATTTTTTTTAAAGAAAGGTTACTGAGCTACAAATTGATTAATCAATAATACCTACAAAATAAATGTTTGCAGCTACAAAATGAACAAAATTAATCAATAATAGTAACATGAGGTAAATTCTGAATGAAATATAATCTCATACAAAATGTAAATATATGGCCACAACAAGATCTTACTAGGTTACATATTGATTTTTTTTAAAGAAAGGTTACTGAGCTACAAATAGATTAATCAATAATACCTACAAAATAAATGTTTGCAGCTACAAAATGAACAAAATTAATCAATAATAGTAACATGAGGTAAATTCTGAATGAAATATAATCTCATACAAAATGTAAATATATGGCCACAACAAGATCTTACTAGGTTACATATTGATTTTTTTTAAAGAAAGGTTAATGAGCTACAAATAGATTAATCAATAATACCTACAAAATAAATGTTTGCAGCTACAAAAAGAACAAAATTAATCAATAATAGTAACATGAGGTAAATTCTGAATGAAATATAATCTCATACAAAATGTAAATATATGGCCACAACACAAACATACTACGTTACATATATTGACCTTCCTAATATATACAGAATGGAAATATATGGTCACAACAACAGCAGGCGTAGTCACAAAAAAATCATATAAACGCTAACAAAACAGAATTTGAATAGTGTAGATATAATGACTTACATCAGCATATTTCTCCCGAATTTCTTCATCATCTAAGAGATCACTAGGCAAATCAAATGTGATTGTACCTTTCTTGATGGCATTAGAAGTAGGATCATTACCCACAGTCGGAAGTCTATAGATTACCTTGGGTAAATATCGAGACATAGGGTACGTCTTCTTATCCCAATCCCCCTTACCGTACTGATTGTTATTTTTCAAGGCTGCAACCCTTTCTTCCTCCACACGACTTTTAATGGCCTCATATGTCCAATGTTTAACCAATGGAATGGTTGATTTTGCTCTATCACCCCTCCATATAAGGCGATGGAAATAGAGGAGTTGAAGCAACATCATGCATCCACCTACATTCTTGGTTTGTTTCACTTTCCAATTATTTACCGCTTCTCCGAGCTTCTCCAACACATACAAGCACCAATCTTGATTGATGATGTAATCAACGTTCTCCACGGCCTTAATAAGCCGAAGGTCAACATGATTATGACAAGTTGGTGCAAGAAAACTACTCATAACATAGAGCACGAACAATTGCTTGAAATCGTGGCCTCCTTCAGACATCTCCAAAATAGCATCAACTAGTTTGTCATTAGACATCTCCTCACCCGCTTCTAGACCAAATCTGTGCCTCCAAGTCTCCATTAGCTCTAAGTCAGGGTTGTTTTTTTCTTAGCGGAGGTGCGCAAGACCTCATTCCCATCACTGCCGCAAGGTAGCATAAATGCATCATACACATCGTCTCGCGTCATAACAAAGTACTTCGCCTCATCAATCATGAACATCCTGGAGTCTGGATCATAACACTCCATCAACCAATCTATCATTACATGATAGAATCCGCTAGCTTTGAGCTCTAATAACCCCCCGAAACCAATATCTTCCACACTTCTCTTCTGCTCTTCCGTCATACTCTTGATTAGCTTAAATAAGCCACCCGGGGACCCGTATGCATCGGCAACCCTTTTTGAAGTCCTGTAAAACAATAAAAAATAGAGATGAATGCAATTATTTAAAAATGTTACAGTGACACCAATAACAAATACTTATACAAAAAAAATAAAACACTATTTAAAACCACAAACATCACAAAAGTGGTTACTATTGCTGAAGATATGGTTACTATTGATGAATGGCAAACAATGGCTACAATGGCAAAAACATTCACATGTGGTAACAATAATCAGTATCATTAAGCCAAACAATGGCAACAACATCAACAACAATGGCAACAACATTCACTAACTTTAGAAACACTATTCAAAACCACAAACATCACAAAAGTGGTAACTACTAATGTATATATGGTTACATAATCTATTTCAACCGTCTTAAAGTTATACAGTAAAAATACCAACAGACATACAAATATGGTTACAATGTCAGCAACTTACAGTTACAAACTCAGCATTATATAATAGTTTATGTTAACAATAAGATGACCAGACTAAACAAAATGGTTACATTAAATATCAAACATGACCACAAAATAGATTTACGTGATCAAAACAATATTTACATGCCACTAAAATCTAAACAACCACGACTAACAATGAGTAATGGATCACAACATCTACTATAATCGTCTAAATTCATTATTAAACATGATACTGGTCACAAACAATGAGTAACAATGAGTAATGGATCACAACAACTGAAATTAAATACAACGGAGCAAGAATATGATACTGGTCACAAACAACTGAAACAAAATGGTTACATTAAATATCAAACATGACCACAAAATAGATTTACGTGATCAAAACAATATTTACATGCCACTAAAATCTAAACAACAACATCAACAACTGCGGTAACAACATCAACAACAATGGCAACAACATCAACATAAACTAGCCAACAACAACCATGATTCTTGTCCATGTACTAGCACATTAAGCCAAACAATGGCACATTCGTTTAAAATACAACGGATCAGATATGATACTGGTCCACAAACAACTGAAACAAAATGGTTACATTAAATATCAAACATGACCACAAAATAGATTTACGTGATCAAAACAATATTTACATGCCACTAAAATCTAAACAACCACGACTAACAATGAGTAATGGGTCACAACATCTACTATAATCGTCTAAATTCATTATTAGAGTCACAACATTCACCAACTTTAGTAGAATAATTAGTAACATTGAGCCAAACAATGGCAACAACATCAACAACAATGGCAACAACATCAACAACTGCGGTAACAACATCAACAACAATGGCAACAACATCAACATAAACTAGCCAACAACAACCATGATTCTTGTCCATGTACTAGCACATTAAGCCAAACAATGGCAACAACATCAAACAAAATGGTTAAAAATTAAAAAAACCAACAAAACAACATCAACAAAAACAAAATACGAAAATTTAGTTGTGTACTTACTTAATCACATTCCCATCCGCAGATATCACCATCTTACCATCCCTCTTCCAACCACCGTTTCTACCTTTGCGTGACGGACCCCCTACTATGGTGGTGGTAGCGACCATATCAGTTGTCACGTTATTTGTCACTACTGCCATCTCTTTTTCTACGTCTTCTTCAATGTCTCCCCCATCTTCTTCGACCACCGCATCTGCTGCAATTTTTGAAACTTCTAGGGTTTTTCCCTTCTTTGAATTTGTCTTTCCTGGATTACCTTCATTACGAAAAGGCCATAGATTAATCGAACAACACATGCATTTGTTTACATGCTTCTAAGACAAAATTAATTACTCAAATTCAACATGCATTTAAATTCAACATGTTACATACCAGAATGTGGCCGATTCACAACTTCATCATCAACATAAGGTCTTGTTTTCCTCTTTTCCTTATTTGTAATTGCTTTTCTAGGGTTTTCATTAACTTTAACCAAAAAATAACGAAAATTAAATTATGTTTAAGTCCAAAAAAAACCGCTACAATTAAATTCAAAAAAGATTACCTTCTACACCATCAGAAGTAGCTTCAACTAAACCCTTTCTTGCTACCGTCTTCCTCGTCATATCTGAAATATTGAAAATACAACTAACAAATTCTTTGTAAAAGACATAATTTCTGGGCTATTATGTTAAACCGCTACAATTAATTTCTGTTGCAAATAAAATTTAGTATAACACGAATTAATTACCTGCAAACACCCTTGAACTGAGCGAAAAACACAACTAAGGAGGCTGGAGAATGAGGAAGAGTGAGGAAGCGTGAACGAGTGACGAAGAGTGAGGAAGCGTGACAGACTGAGTAAGGAAGAAGAAGAGTGAGGAAGCGTGTTATGAAATTGAACCGAGTTTCAAGGAGATTAGGGATTGAAAATAGGGATTGTAATCATTAAAGATTACGTTTCCTTTTTTTAAGATGTTCCAGTATATTTGAAAATATTGTCATAACCTACCATATATACCTATATGATAACTAATTGACCCGTTTCATTCGTACAACGGATATACCCGTCTTATAGGAGACTAATTGTATGATTTTAGATCCTTCATAGGATTCCTATCTTAATAGACTACTCACATACGCTCTAAGTAAGATGGGTCGACATTTGCTCTCCCCGTAACCCTAAAAAAACCCCAAAAATCCCCATCTGAACCACCAACCAGCCGCCACCAACTGCCACTCTTAAACTCCTCTATTTTCTCGGCCCTCCGCCGGAGATGGGTCGACGACCTCGCTCATCTCCGGCGGTTTGATTCTCTCTCGCATTGTTGTGGTCCGTCTCATCGTCGACTGGTGTTATTAAATAGCTGTGCTTTCCGCTCTTTCCGGCAGTGTGTTTCCGCCTTCTTTCTCCGTGACATCTTCTATGGCTTGTATCTTGCTCTCATCGTCGACTCCTGCTCCTGAAATGGTTTGGATTGCGTCATTTACGGTATCGTTTCCGGAACTGGGATGGTGATTTCGTCAGTCATTTGGTCTGGGTTCTTTATTTTATGGGTCTTGTCTAGTGTATCGGAGTCGGACTGGTGTTCCCCTACCCCTCGTCCCTTCCCCCACCGTCCGTGTCTTTTACTCGGGTAAGCCTTACTGTTTTGAGATGGAAATTATCAATATTATTTGTTTTCTTTCCGTATTGTTGTTTCTGGATTAATCTAGTGTATCCCCATCCCCTCGCCCCTTCCCCCACTGGTTAGTCCAAATATGACATACTAGGTTTTCTCTTTTCTTGATTGGTTGGTTTTTTTCATCCCTACTGTCTTTGTATTGTTACCCATGTTTTGGCTGGTTCGAAATCACCATTCTGCTGGTTTGGATCCGTTTGACGATTCTTAGCTATTTGTTTGTTGCTGGAGTCCTTGATTGTTTGGAGTTTGTGCTGGTTATGTCCGGGTATTGGGTTGGATATGGCTCCTTTTGTGACGAGTGGGTGGCTGTTTATTTTTTTACTGTGGTTCGTTGATGTTTCGGGTCCTCATAGGGTGAATCAAGTTGGGTTGGGCTGATATGAGTTTGGCTGTGGAGTTGGTTGGTGTTGCTGTGGTGGTTTTCTCTCCTCATGAAAGGACTTTGTTGGAATTGCAGGGGTTTAAATAATCCGCTTGCTCCTACAATTGCGAAGACTAAAGTGCTTCTCTCCAATACTTATTTTGATTTCTTGTTTTTATCCGAAACAAAGTGTAATGTTGATGTAGTGGATCCTATGTTTCGTTCTTTTGGTTTTTCTCGAAGTATAGGAGTTGATGCTATTGAAACTAAAGGAGGTCTTTGGTTTGGATTTAGGGTAGGACTTAATGTAGTTTGTCTTGTTGCTTGTCAAAATTTCATCATCGTCAAAATTTTGCAATGTAATGGATCAGCTTGGTATTTGTGTCTTGTTTATGGTGAACCCGTTGTTCATAAAAGACCCTTGGTTTGGAATGAGTTAGGCTCATGGATCGACTCATTTGATGGACCTTTCTTACTTATTGGTGACTTTAATCAAGTTGATTATCAAGAAGATAAGTTAGGTGGGTGTAATAAGCGTATTGTAGGAGCAAATTTTTTCAGAAATTGGAAGGTTGAGCATCAACTTATGGATATTCCTTTTAAGGGTTCCGAGATTTACTTGGTGTAACATGAGAAAAGACCAAAGTATTGTTTTCGAAAGGCTTGACAAGGCATATGGTTCATGGGACTGGAATAATCTTTACCCTAATTCTGGGGTTATTCACTTACCAATTCAACTTTCTGATCACTCTCCTATTATTTTTGAATCTGATCTTGCTTCGTTCTCTGGCAAACGACCATATAAATTAGAAGCTTGGAATTTTGAGTATGAAGAATGTATGGAGTTGATTAAAAAAGAATGGCAGTTCATTATTCATGGTTCTAGATCCTTTCAGCTTATTAGAAAACTTTCAAGGGTAAGGAATTTTATGAAGAAGTGGTCTATTTCTAAAAGAATTGCCTGGAGAGATAAATGGACTGAATTTGATAAAGAGCTTGAAAGTGGAATGGAAGATGTGGTTAATAATGGAGATTCTAATAGGTTTCTTTCTGCCCATCAGAGACTCCATGAGTTTGCTACAAACTCGGCAATTTTTTGGAAGCAACGCGCCAAGATTAAATGGGCTATTGACGGAGATACTTGTACCAAATACTTCTTTAATTGTGTTAAAGGGAGAGCCGGAAAAAATTTCATTGTGGGCATTAAGAACAAAGACCAAGAATGGACCTTCGATAGAGATGAAATTGAAACAAATTTTGTTGATTTCTACTCCAAGCTCTTCAAGGAAAACGAAGGTTCTGAGAGTTTTGGTGAATTTTATTCAAGAGAATTCAATTTTCTTAGTGTTTCAAGAGATATTCTGTGCGAAGATGATCAAGTTTCTCTTGCTAAACCTTTCTCTAATAAGGATGTTAGAAGAGCGGTTTTTCAGCTCGGAGCGCTTAAATCTCCAGGCCCTGATGGTATCCCTGCTATCTTTTTTCACAAGTGTTGGCACTTTATCAAAAATGAAGTCACAAACTCTGTTCTGGATATTTTAAATAACAATCATATTCTTAAGGAGATAAACAAAACATTTATTACCCTCGTTCCTAAATCTAATGGAGCGGAATTTGTGGAACATTATAGGCCGATAAGTCTTTGTAATGTGATCATGAAAATTGTAACCAAATGCATTACGAATAGACTTAAAGGATTTATGAGTAAGTTAGTGGGTGATTTTCAGAATGCTTTCGTCCCCGGAAGATTTATTGGAGATAATGTACTCATTTCTAATGAAATTTTCCAAAAAATCTCGTCTTCAAGGAGTGGTAAAATGGGGAGAATGGCTTTTAAAGCTGACATGAGTAAGGCGGACGATAGAATGGACTGGAATTTCATTAGAGGTACTTTGACTATGATGGGTTTTCCCGAAAGACTTATTACTCTCATTATGAAGTGTGTATCTACGGTTTCTTATGAAATTCTCATAAATGGGGTTCCTTCTCGAAGAATTATCCCAAATTGTGGCATTCGTCAAGGTGATCCTTTGTCGCCTTATCTTTTTGTCTTATGTACCGAAATCTTATCACGAAATATTATTCAGCTGGAGAAGAAAAGTTTGATCCGCGGTATTAAGATTAGTACTTCTAGCATCTCGGTCTCCCATTTGCTCTTTGCGGATGATTCTTTGTTCTTCTCTGAAGGCAATATTGATAGTTGTGTTCATCTGGCGTCTACCCTTAACAAATACTGCATTGCATCGGGTCAAAAGATTAATGATAATAAATCGGCTATCATGTTCAGTCCAAGTTCTAGTCTATCCTATGCCTCTGACTGTATGAAGATTTTTAAAGTCTCTGGTAATTGCGCAATGGACTCTTATCTTGGTTTTTCTTCTGATATTGGTAATTTGGAGGCTGGAAGAACCAAAAAAGAAATCTTTGAAATCATTTTGGATAAGATTAGGTGTCGTATTTCAGCGTGGAATGGGATTTTGCTATCATCTGCTGGTAGATTATCTTTGATTTCTTCTATCCTATCTTCCCTTTCTATTTACTTTCTATCGGTATTCAAAATACCGGTAAGTGTGACGGATAAGATTGACTCTCTTCTGTCACATTTTTGGTGGGCTGGGTTGAAGAAATCGAAATCTATTAGTTGGTGTAGTAAGCTATTTATCAATCAACCAAAGGGCTTGGGGGGTTTGGGTATTCGTAAATCAAAGGATTTTAACCAAGCCTTGTTAGCTAAGATTGGATGGAGAATGATCAACCACTCAAATTCTCTGATTTCTAGAACTATTGGCGCTAAATACGGACTGCATTGTCTAAATGGAAATCTTACTTATAAGAAGAGCTCTAATTCTTCTTGGGGTTGGAAAAGTATTATTTGGGGTCTTCAGCTTATTCAGCCTTTTATTGCTTGGAAGGTTGGCCGTTTTTCTGAATTAAGTGTTTGGGACTCTAAATGGGTCGATGGCGCCTCTCCTTTACCTCTTTGTCATGATCTTATTTCAACTTCTCCATCCCTAAAGAATCTTAAGGTTAAGCACTTAATTCAGGCTAATGGCTCATGGGACTCCTACCGGATTGGTATGTTTCTTGATCCTGATTGGGTTGCTAAGATTTTGGCGATCCCCTTGAGTTGTTGGGATTTTGAAGACTCCATTTACTGGTCGGAATCTACTAGTGGTTCTTATGATGTTAAGAAGGGTTATTCCATTGCTTTCAAGCTCTCTTGGAATGCTCAGGCTTCAATTAAAGATCTTAGTAGGGTTGGAGCCGATTTAAAGATGTTCGTTAGAAAGAAACTTTGGCACCTCCCCGGTCCTAAGTCTTGGATTATTTTGTTATGGAAAATTTTGACCAACTCTCTTGCTGTGGGTGAAGGGTTCATTAGAAGGGGTTTTGACGGTGATTTTAATTGTCATCTTTGCGACAGTCAGTCTGTGGAATCATGTGATCACCTCTTTAGAGATTGCGTGTTTGCTAATAAAGTTTGGGCCGGAAGTGTTTTAGGGATCCATGCTCATATCGGAAAAGAATTAAGTATCCAAATTTGGATTAAAAATTGGTTATCTCTGATTCAGAAACTTCCAGATTGGGAGCCGTTGGCTCTTTCCTTTCTCTGCACCTTATGGACTATTTGGGGGTGTCGATGTAAAAAGATCTTTCAAGAGGAACCTATCACACCTTATGGAGTTATGAAGGTTTATGAAAACTCTTATAGTCTGGTGTTAGAAGCTGAGAAAGTCAGAAGTGGTAGGCTGAATCATCAAGGAGTGTTACATGGCCACCCTGTTGATAATGAGTTGACTGATCTAAGAAACAGTATATCCTTTCCATTTATCTCAGCTAAGAATTATTGTGACCAGCTTGAGTTGTTTGTAGATGCTTCGTGGTATAAAAACCTCTCCGCTGGTCTTGGATGGGCTATCAGGAGGAAATCTGGTGAAGTGATTTTACAGGGCAACCGTTGTTTTGCAGCTCAAAGTGCGGACCAAGCTGAAGCTCTGGCTATTCGGGATGGATTAAAAGCTGCATTGAAATATAACTTTGTTCATATCTCTCTTTTCTCGGATTGCCTGCAGGTGTTATCTCAAGTTCTTAAACTTAATCAGCCTCATCATAGAACGAAGATCATCATTGAAGATATTTTTAATATGGTTCATGGTTTCCATTGTATTTCATTTTGTTACGTTCCTAGAAACTGCAATATGATAGCTCATAGATTAGCTAAAGGAGCAATCCGCTTGTAACTTAAACTCGCTTTCCAATTGTCAAAAAAAAAAAAAAAAAAAAAAAAAAAAAAGTAAGATGGTATGTGATCCCATTTGTGGCATTGCGCAAATTATATATTCCCTTTTTTCCGGTGAAAAGTTCACTATATTTTGCAAGGGGGAATAAAGCAAGCGTATATTATTAACTGAGACAACGGAAGTATATAATTCAATTACACCCATAGCATATATATTTTAAATTTTGAACTTTTCAAGCTATGAATCACAATCCAGTTTTAGACTCCCTCCATTCAACTTCATGTTACATATTTCTCTTTTTTACATTATTCATAATTAAGAAGAATCTTATAATTTTTTATTCATCTTGAAGATCACATTAAAAATATATCTCTTATAACTTTTGTAAATACGTAACGAAAGATATTTACAACGCATAACATGTATTGACAAACGTGAAAAAATAAATGTGTAATGTGAAGTTGAGTGGAGGGAGTACATTATAAATAAAGAGTACAAGGTATTTTAGAGAGCTTACCCCTTGTTTAAGAAAAATGGAGAAAAAGCAAGGGGATGAGAAAAGAGGGAATGCAAGGGATGAGAAATCCCATAATTTACCAAATGGGAGATATTTGGTTATCCTAAATCATGTCAAATGTTTTTTTCCCCTGAATTGTCAACTCTTCTATTCAATTCTCGTAGGTAATTGGAGACTCGTACATGCTATTAGTTCCCATATGTCAGCAAAACGAGTTTTGAACAATTCACACAACTTATCTAATTCATGTGTTTTTCAAAATCATCGAAGTTTAATTCCACAATGACAACCAAATAACACCTTAGTCTATATGTATAATTTTTATAACTTATAGCCCCAGATGCTCTTGCTCAAAATGAATTTGGACCATCTTATAAAAATGGAGGGAGTAAGAATAATAAGATGCAAGGGAGAACGATTCCATTCATTTTTTTCCTTTGTTAGATGAAAAAATAATTTGGTTTCATCGAAAATAGGGGGATTTATTTAATTTACCACTTGCCATCTCATTTGTCTTATTCTAAGAGGGGATGTGATCCGTTTTCATTGAAGACAAATATGTCTCGTCTTCAATGAGACCAACTGTTTGTTACTCCTTCCGTCTCAGTGAATTGTTTACATATGCTTTATACACAAAGATAAGGTAGAGAGGTATGTACACAAACCTAATAGATTTTTTGTCAGTGAATTGTTACTCCTTCCGTCTTCAATGAGACCAACTGTTTGTCAGTGAATTGTTACTCCCCGGCATGTACACAAACCTAATAGAAGACTGACATTTTCCTATAATCGGATGTAGGGATGGTATCTTATCTTATATTACTACCAAAAAAAGTAGTGTGAGATATTGAAAAATATGAGAGTTGTATAGATTTTTTACTGATAGTATGGGACTTATATTTGGCAATAAGTTAGTTCAAATATGTATGGACTCCCTTAATAATACTAATACTAACAATTTAAAAGCGTAAACATGTCACAACTAGGCCAAATTATGAGTTTATGACCTATAAATTAGCCATGTATGGAGCACATAACACGGAAAAATTCAAGATATCGTCTTTACATTAAACATATTTGAGGTGATGTTTGTCAGATACATCCCCTACAATACAAGATATCTTCATAAGAGTGTTTGAAACATAAATTGAGGTTATTGCACGTGCTTCTTCCCTTTTAATTTTGTTGCTTCAAATCATCAAAATTTTGTAAAAAAGATTGGGTATTAATCCAATAATGTTAGTGTGTAATGCAAACTTTATTAGATTTTGAAAATATTAACAACTCATTTTCAAAGAAATCAATAGATGTGAATCACTCTTAGTAGCAGGATTAAACAATAGTGTAGCTCGTGCATTAGCTTATCTAGTTTCTAGAGTAGTGGGTCGTAGTATGTGGTCGAATGTTCTACCTCTTATTGTGAACAATGTTGTATTGCCGATTTATTATTAATCGAGTGTATCCTCGGGGTGCTTTCTTCAAAATGGTAGCAAATTATTTGCACGTTTTTTGTAAAGAAAAACAGCAAATTAGAAAATGCAAACAAGTAACTGCACGATAGCAGGCGATTCAAGTTGTAATTTATGGTGTTACAGTCAGTCAGTCATACAATTACCATGAACACAAAGTATTCCATTATTGAGGAATAATGTTTACATTATTGGATCCCATGTTTTCTTCCATTACCAATAGACTAATAGTAGCACAAAGACTTCAATCGTTGATTGGAAAGGAGAGAAGCCGAAACAAAGTGAAAAACAAATATAACAAATCATTTTCTAAACATTAAACCTAGGTCATAACTCATAAGCACGAGCTCTCACGACTTACCAACTAAGGTAGTTGACATCTATAGATGGTTTTCAATTTTAAGCAAGGCATACATCATACAAGTCATCAAAATCGAAAAGAACTACGGATACATCAAATTCAAGATACTTGGCTTGCATTAACAAGTCCCTCGATAGTAGTACATTCTGAAAACAATAAGATTCTTAAGAATGTTGTGATCGACCAAACCATATCCCGGTATAACCCGATAAAATTAACTAATACCCGAAATGGATCAAACGGAGGTGAATAGGTGACATAGGCAACAAACCGTAAGTTTGGGCCACCCTTTTCGCCTCTTACGCCTAAAATGGATAATCAACCAAAACTTTCATCTAATGAAGACTGTCAATAAGGGCTGGCAATAGTAAACCTAGCAAAATTACCAGATCCAAATCAACCAATCTGGACCCAAAAATAACACCTGAAAGTGAATACAACTTGAATTGACACACACATCCCAGCACTCACCGAAACACTATTAGCTACCCACTCCAACTAGACGACATGGGTTCACCGCAGTGTCGTATACGCATTACACCATTGACTTCCATAATCCCACACACAGCTCGACTGGGACAGAAATGCGGTCATGAAAGGTTCACTCTACAAGTTGAACTCTTAACAAGTAATCAGAGCTCACAGAAGTCTTGTACAAAGGGACTCGTTAGTACGCATATGACTTAAAACCGTAAACAGACTAATTATAGCACTAAAACAGGCTAATAATAGCGCTGAACGTAGGTAATTCATGCATCACACTCTCTCTTTCTCTGGGTGAACAGATCTCGATTAGGTGTTCCCATAGATTAGAAAGGGAGTATAGCAATGTGGCAAACAACGCCAGTCGCCAGCAAAACATGTATCAAAATACACACTTGTACTCGAACAAAATTCGGTTATATTGCATCATAAAATCACGAATATTTAGGAAGCGCAACAGCAGAGGCTAGCCACAACACTACCAAGCATTCTCAAATGAAAAGAAACAAGCGTGATACAAAACAGCAAAAAAAGAAGAGTTACGTTCACCCATATGACCTACCGACTAACATTGCGATGAATATAGATTACAAATACCTAAAGAACTGAGTGAGCACCCGCAATATCTATAAAAGCTCCCATTGCAGTGAATAATCACCAAGCAATCACTGGGCACATGAAACAGACACCCAGCTAAACTTGCTGCATGAAACTGCATTTGTCGACACTGGTTTCTCAACAGCACCAACATTGCTCCAACAACCTGGCAAAGACGAGGATGCAATGAGAACGGGCCAATAAAGGTGAATTATAGCTTGTAATAATGACCTGCTTTTTCTAAGAGAATTTGAATGTGCGACGCAGAGTTTTGGAGTGTTTAGCATGCCTATTTATGTCAAATTTCATATTTTCAGCCTTAAATGAAGTGTCAGTTTAATTGCTTACAAACGCCACAGACTGAGTGCCGAAGTGCCAAAGTACCGAACTAACATAGCATTAACCATATGGAGGTATGGAACATTCAGAAGTTAGATGAATCATGCCTAAGCCAATTTACATCTTCCATATACATTTTTCCAGGGTAGTGTATCATCATTAAAAAAAAGTAGTAAAACAAACATGAATGACAGCATGATGAATCATTTACCCAAAAGGAAAAGAGAAAAAGGCTAAATAAGGTTACTATGTCGTACCCATAGTTCAATCCTGGTTGCAAGAGGCACCATATGCTTCACCTTAAAAGCGCCTTGGTTTTGATTCTGCCACAGTCACTCGAATATTTCTCCCCTTCAAATCCTACATAAATGAAAAAGGTTATTATCATAAACATGAGAAAAGAGTTCATCACCAGAACGGTAAAAGAAACCACGGTTAGAGAATAAAGCAACGACGTAAGCAATAAAAACTAGAACGTGGTCCGCCAAGCATACACTGTGATCTAAGACAGTATTTCTTCCTGCCTCCCAAGTCCCAACATACAATAGATATCATTATAAAAAAGATGGATAAGACATGCGAATCAATTGAAATCCTCCATTTCCTAAACATAGTGCCCGCACAATCCATAATAAAACTAAAATTACAACAAATTAGAAAATGATGTTAACTAAATTGTTTCTGTTTTGAATCGAGCAAAAGACTTAGTTTAAAAAGGCTTAAAAGGCACATGGCGCTGCAAGGCGATGAGCCGAAGAGCGCATGCCATACCCAAAGCGCATTGTTATTATAAACAAATTTGTCCAATAATACATTTAGGTGGGTTTGAAAAAAGAGCTTACGTGTAAAAGAGTAAAATCAAGGGATGATGCGACAGAGATGAGAGTAACAAAACTACACAAACTTCATAGTAGTGTGCCTCCCAAGTTGTGCATTATATTCAAGGCACAGCGAGGCCTTTTGGCAAGTGCCTCATTGAGCGTTGAGCATTAGCAATCACAAAGCGAGCTTTTATAAACTACTAGTAAACCTCTAAATATTGCTAACATAGGGTAAGATTACGTAGATCTAAACCCCGGACCCCACTACTTGCGAGAGCCTATGAGACAGTGGGGTAATGTTTACATGCAAGATGTCAAACAGATAAAGATATTTCTAAGGTTGAATAAATGAGATTTTAGATAAGAATCGAACACATGGTAAACAACCAATGCATCATAGTGACTTAGAGACAAAAGTGGCCATCTTTGCAAGAATATAAAAATCAAGGCCACACAATTTACAAGTCGGGTTAGTCAATTACTCCTAGTTAGCTTAAAAGCATGACAAGCTAGACAATATGAGGCTCTTACCACACCATCCAAGGATTCAATCGCACTATTGACCTCAT
>JAIUZE010024852.1:0-13751 GCA_022085475.1 Heliosperma pusillum | reverse complement strand
AGGAGATTACATCCTACTCATTCAATACATCCTAGGGCCACAATTGGCTTGCAAAAGAAACAGAAATAACAGCTATATTGTTCAGCATAAAGCAATAAAGTAGAAAAGCAGTTCTAATGGGACAAGCTGCCTTAATTGGGTTGTTTAGGTTGAAACTGGTGGAGGAGTGGACTTCTAAGCTTGATTCTTGAGCTCAACTGAAGTGGAATGGATGCCAAAGGTCCTGCTAAAAGGCCCTCGAGCTTGTTTGATCAAAATAGGAAAGTTTGATAGTGACATGTTAACTACTGCAAAAAGGGCTGAAATTTGGATAGTTTGAAGTTGTCCCTAGAATAACTTTTTGTGTGTGCATTTCCTGGAAGAGAAGTCCTGGGAAAAGTTGTAGAGGACCTTCCCAAGGACTATGTTTGATGGTTGGTTAGGCTTGTTTGAATATGTGGGACCCCCATGGACCCTGTTTAGAAAGACTGTGATAGGCTGTTTTTGGCTAAGAGTTGTTCTTGTTGTGTTGGGTTTGTTTTGCTGTTGGCTATGTGTTGTTGTGGCTTAGTCTTGGGAAGTGGATGGCTAGGCTTTGTTCTGGTTGGTGTGGTGTAGTCTTAGCAGGCCTGAAGTGGTTGTTGCTTGGACTGAATAGGACATTGTCATAACTGGTCATGGTGTTGTCTGAATGGATGTTGTTGTCTTGAATGGTGTTGTTGTCTTGATGTTGAGTCTTGTCTTGAGCTTGTGTCTTGTCTTGGTCATATACTCCTGTTGCACAACAACATCCAATCAGACAACACCATGACTAGTTTTGACAATGTCCTATTCAGTCCAAGTAACCACCACTTCAGGCCATCTAAGACAACACTACACCAACCAGAACAAAGCCTAGCCATCCACTTTCCAAGACTAAGCCACAACAACACACAGCCAATAGCAAAACAAACCCAACACAACAAAAACAACACTCAGCCTAAAACAGCCAGTCACAGTCTTTCTAAACAGGCTCCATGGGGGCCTCACACATCCAAACAAGCCTAACCAACCATCAACCTTAGTCCTTGGGAAGGTTCTCTACAACGTTGCCCAGGACTTCTCTTCCAGGAAACGCACACACAAAAAGTTAGCCTAGGGACAACTCCAAACTGTCCAGATTTCAGTCCTTTTTGCAGTAGTTAACATGTCACTATCAAACTTTCCTGTTTTGATCAAACAAGCTCAAGGGCCTTTTAGCAGAACCTTTGGCATCCATCCCACTTCAGTTGAGCTCAAGAATCAAGCTTAGAAGTCCACTCCTCCACCAGTTTCAACCTAAACAACCCAATTAAGGCAGATTGTCCCATTAGAACTGCTTTACTACTTTATTGCTTTATTCTGAACAATGTAGCTGTTATTTCTGTTTCTTTTGTAAGCCAATTGTGGCCCTAGGATGTATTGAACGAGTAGGATGTAATCTCCTTGCCTATATAAGGCCATTTCCTAATGAATGAAAGACAGATTGGAAGTAAAACATAAAACCGAAACCTTGTTTCTGTTGATATCTCTTGGCTGTGTGCTTGAGACAACTTTCTTTGCTTTGTGCTTGGAAGGGAGCTTAGACCCTTAGCTGTGTGCTGGGATCAAGGTTCAACCCTCAACCATTGGCTTTGTGCTTTGGTTAAGGTTCTATCCCTTTCTTTCAGCATTCAGTCGAAACAAAACAGAGCAAATTCAAAGTGTCTAACCTTAGTTCAATTTGTCATTGTTTAGTTTGTCTTTCTGAATAGTTTCATTGCAGGTATGCTTTAATTTTAGAAACTCAAATTTTGTTTGTTTTGCTACTGGATTAATTCCTCAAGACGATTGTTTTTAGTTCAAACTTGTAATCGGTATTCTTTAAACTTTCTTCATTATTCAATTAGTTACCTTCTAGTTCTTTAATTATTCTTTGTCAATCCTTTCATGGTTGTTAAGCATGTTTACTCTATTTATTACCGTCGTTATTAATATTGTTATGAGTAGCTAAATTCTTTTCTAGGGTTGAAAGTGTTGGAGCTAGTGTCCTCCATAGTTAGTGTGATAACGTGTATAAATCTCTTACAGGTTCACAAGGTATACTTAGTATTCTTATCAGTTGATTAACGTTTATCGATAACCGTTGGCTTGCTAGAAGTTTGACGTTATTGTCATTTTAATGGCGGTGATCAAATGGTCCCTAAAAGTCACACCTAAGGGATGTGTTTGAGAGATATGATTATATGAAAAATATGATCATATTGATGCCTTATATGACTAAAAGGTTAGTCGATGTATATGACTAAAAGGTTAGTCAATGTAATGATGATACGATTATTTAATACGTTTAAATAATACTGGCTGAGACGAATTAAATGTTAATTCGTAATTGAATATAAACTGTTATATCTAATTAATGTATATAATGTAATTATTTAATACGATTAAATAATGTAAGCTTAAACGAATTAAATGTTAATTCATAATTAAATATAAACTGTTATATTTAATTAGCAAATTATAACTATACGATATTTATAGTTGACGTATATATTATACGATATTGTCATAATAAATGATGTCAGACCGCTATTAATAAATCGACTACAAAATGTTTTATGGATTTATTAATATGTGACAACATAAATGACAATAATAATACATACACATATTATACATACACATATTATACATTAAATAAATAAAAGAAGGAAGACTCCTATCTTGACTAGACTTCCTAAAACAAGTAGAAGAAAAAGAGGGAGACTCCTCCCTCTACTAGACCTCTATTTGCACGGCCAAAAGAGGAGGAGGAGAGTCTTATATAAACTCTTCTTCTCTACATGATTCATGATTCAGAACTTACACAACAAAATTAGCAGTAATTTTAGTATTCTTTCTAGCACAAGAAAAGGCACTTCTCAGAACATCTTGGGTGCAACAATTAGGAGAATATCGATTTCGATATTTGTTCTTAGGCCATATTGCTAGGACCAAAAGGTTGATTCTAACTTTTATTCTTTTCGTTTATGACTCGTATTTCATATATTATAATTTTGTTATAATCCTTTAAATTCATGTTGAAATATACCGATATTTCCCACAAGTGGTATCAGAGCCAAGGCTACGAAATTATTTCATATGATTTTTCATGAATGATGAAATTTTTTTTTTTTCGGTCCAAATTTTTTTATTCGGCAAAAATTTTTTTCCGGGCCGTGTCTTTTTTTTATATTATTGTTTTCATTTGATTTATTGATATTGTTGTTTTAATATGTTAAGATGACAGTATGATAAATTTGTAGATGTTTTAATTTAATAAGGATTAAATTAGAATGTAAATGGAAATTGTTTTGAATGTTAATGAACATTTGTTTTTGCTATATATTTTCGGTATACATGATGTTAAATTGTTATTTTGCATCATGATTCATTAATTTTAATGATGTTCAAATCAATTATGATTAGTCAAATATTAAGACAATCGATGTAATCATTATTTAGATATTCATTTTAACTTGTTAAATTGAATCATCTAGTTTGTATCAATGTTTAATAATGATTAAATGTTGATAATTGTACCGATCTTGTAATATTAGCAACATCAAAATTAAACAAAAAAAAAAAAAAAACAGCCCGTAGGTGCTGTTTTAATAAATAAAAAAAAATTTTGGATTAATTCATATTGATAATGTATAATTGTTGTTGTGAAAAAGTTCACAATTTTTGGATACCCAATTATTTTAAAAAGGTTTAAAATAATGTTGGATTAATTCATATTATACGATAATATGAATTAAAATTGGATTATGGTTGATTGGAATTATTGTGAGTAATTAAGGAATTGTCACATAATTTTGATCATTTTAAATAGGTGGTTTGGATAAATTACTCTACATAATTAAGGAATTATGTCTTGAATGAATAATTTATTGTTGATGCATTTTATTTTGTTGAATGATTTGTTGAATGGTTTATTTACGTATTTTTGCAATTGGTTGTAATTTGTATTACCTAGTGTGGCCTTAGTTTATTATGTTTTCGTAATGATGGAAACATGATCTTGATGTAATTTTGAGATCTCGAATATCCTTTTGTTTTCTTTGAATTATGTTTTTAAATTAGAATGTAAATAGGTTAATATTTTGTAATTTATTAAATGTAATTTGAGAAGACTAAAGATGGAGATCGGATTGCTCACGCCCGCTACATGGACCAAGATGGAACATCAAGACAAGCTTTTCGGGTCCTATTTGGATGGATTCCAAACTTGTATTTTGTTCATTTTGGTAGATAGGCCACACTAGGACTTTGTAATTTTACATATTTTTCGTTCTTGTTGCTTTTCATCACGTGATAGTTAGTGCATCATATCACGCCTAAACGTTTCCCTCATATGCTCAAGAACAAACTCTTGCCTCATCTCCGTTTTGAAATCTCTCCACGGAATTCCCACTTCTCCCTCTCCCACATAAAAATCTCTCATCGCCACTGTCTCCCTAAACCATCACTTCCCCGCAGCACCTCTCAATTAAAACGCAGCTTGCTCCACGCACAAGCTATCCGGACAGTCAACAACCTCAAATACACTCTCCATCTCCCGGTGCCAGTCATCTAGCAGATGCGGCGCACCGGTGCCCTCATAGATTGTAGGTCGGTGGCGGGCGATGGCAGTCCTTATGGTAGCAGCATTTACTACCACCTCCCTATTACCACCCACGTTCTTGAGGGCCTCCGTGAGCGCTTTATTCTGCTCAATTAACCTGGCGACCTCTTCCGTGCTATACTCAGGAGTAGCAGTTGACGCGCTCGCTCTTGTCGCATGCATGATTACTTCAATAAGATACGACAACGTAAGCACAAAAGCCTACGGCCAAAACAGAATAAGGACCTGGAAATAACACACTCGGTCAAGTGTAGCAAGCAACTCGGCCGAGTCAACCTCACTTGATCGAGAACTATAAGTACACGGTCGAGTACACCAAATACAGAATCCAACAAATCACTCTGGGGAAAATTCACTCGATCGAGTCCAAAAGGCACTCGGTCGAGTCACACAAACTCGGTCGAGTGTCAACATACACTCGGTCGAGTGACTCAGATCAGTACACTTCCAGAATATTCAAGGATATCTTGATATCTACTCGGTCGAGTCATAATGGTACTCAGTCGAGTTCGTCATACTCAGCCGAGTGTCATTATGCGCTCGGTCGAGTCACAATTACTCAGCACAAAATTTCCCATAGACACCCCTCACTCGGTCGAGTGTCACGGACTTGGTCGAGTAGCCCTTACTCGGTCGAGTTCCCTGCCCCACTCGGTCGAGTGATAAGTGAATATTTGTATGATTTTAACCCTCACTTTAGCTCGGTTTTGTTTGTCATTTGTGAAAGTCCATAGACCTTAATTAGACTCCTCTAATTAGTTTCTAAATTACTTGTTAATTTAGTATTTAATGATCTATGTAACATGCATGCAAATATAAAGACATTTATATAAAAGAAGAAATTTCCTCACATTGATATGGAAATATATATGGGCACAACAAGAACTCCTTCTTGTTGTTCTTGAGCTAATAATATGGATGAACACAAATAATCTCCAAAGTAGAAGATCTCATCTAAGTTTCACCAAGATTAACCCAAATAATCTACCCTTATTATTAACTAGATAATAAGATAGATATTATTCTACTAATATTATGAATGACTATATTACTACACTAGTAATACTTAGTAAATATTAATATTTGAGAGTTTTAGTGAGAAGATGAGGTTTTTGAGAGAAGTAAGAAAACAAGCACAAAATGAAGTAATAGAAAAATGAACACAATTGCTCATTTTATAGGCCATGAGGCCGGACCACCTTGTCCAAAAATGGACTATTATTTTGTTTAATTTGATCACATGCATTAGAGTGGAGTGTTGTAGAACAAGTGATGATTATATTCTACTTGTTATGTCACTTTCAATTAGTAACTAAAGAGTGTAAACAAGAGCAAAAATCATCACCATGTAACTACATCATAACCGGCCATGTTGGCCTAGTTGGATCCATTTTAATTTTTGATATTTGTCTCACAAATACTTATTGATCATATGGTTAATTATCTTGTATAATTAAGTGTTAATTTGATCATATAACAATTATATGACTCAATTAAATAAATAATATGTACTTAACATTTTAAATAATATTTTACCATTATATCAATATATAATAGGTCCCACAATGCTAAGTTAATTTATTTTACAACTCCTTGTAAATATAATTAACTAATTACCTCTATCTCAAAACCTCAAATAATTTAGTAATTTAACGATTAATTACTAAGTTAAATCTTATTTAATCGTATTAAAATAAGATATAAATTTATTAGTCAATTATCGCATAATTGAAAAATAAGTTTAATCGAATTTGAGTTCTTAACTCAATTTCTAATAATTAACTCTCGTACATATCGAATATATGTAATGTACTAATTAACTGTATCGTATACAAATAATTAGGTACTATTTGGATTTCATCCTTTAGGTGTGACCGAAAGGGATCAGTTGATCACCGCCGTCAAAAGACAATAACGTCAAACTCTAGTCAGCCAACCGTTATTGATTTACGTTAATCAACTGACTAATCATATATATAGTCAATAAATATCCCAATTATATTCCATAATAAGATTTATTATGTGGCGCACTATTGTGGAGGACACCTACTCCAACAATTTGTGCTTTGTTAAGCCGTTTTATGAGCTAATATCGTCTTCTAGGCGAATTCATGTTTTCTAACTTGTTTTGTAGGGAAAGTGACGTTTCTACGCCCTTTTTCTATATTCCCGAGCATTTGCCTAGAACCCGACGATTTGAAGATGCAAGCTTGACCGTGTGTAAGGCATTTCGAGAAGGTTCACTAACTTAAGGGAGAGAAGAAGCAAAGACGGTTTTGTAGTTGTCGGAAGACCGATCAATTTGACGGGAGAATTCATCGCTTTACATCATATCCAAGCAACAAACCCGATTGTAGAGTCAAGGGGGATGTTGTAAGTCAAGTCAAAGCGAAGGAAGTCGAAGAGTTAGTCAAGAGCTTCCAGAAGACAACTTACCCGATCGGGTAAGTGGTGTACCCGATCGGGTATTCCTGCTGCTCAGTGCATTGCGGCTCCTTCATCCTATTTTTGACCTATGCATTTATTGCTCGACCTCTTCTCCACGAAACCCTAATACTATAAATAGATGTGCCAAGCCCCTCATATCATCATCCATAAAGATAATCCATCATACAATCTATCTTACATAATCTAGTCTTATATTTCCTTTTAGCTTTAGTCTTTCTAGTTTAGATTCTCTTTTTCTTTTGTCATTTGTTTCTAGTTTATTTCTGTCCATTTCCTTTCAAAAAGTTAGCTTAGCTCAATAAGAATTTCAATCTTTGTATCTACTAGTCGGGTTCAAGAGTTGTAATTCAAAGTACGGTATTTCTATGCGAGGGATTTCTATTATTGTTATCGCTTTCATCGTTGATCGTCACCTAGGTATTCCTAATTTATCCTTTGCTTATTGTTATATATTGCTTTCCATTTGGTTGTCATTTTCTAATTCATTAGATTCATTTTCATCTTGTTATAATCATAGTTTCATTGCTTAGATTGTCGTATAGCGTCGTTATTATCGCCACATAGAAAGTCTAAATTATTGTCAAAATCAACTAATTATGCTTACCTCAACTTTCATTGTTAATATCAACATAACCATGAGTGAGTAGTCATCTTTCTAGGGTGTAGGGTAGTCATGTTAGATTGATTAAAATATGATAATTGGATAAAGGAAATTGTGCTTTTAAAACATTGTGTCTATGCATGTTTGGACTTTAACGATAGTTGACGATTCTTGATCCCAATCATTGACTAGTGTGGAATTCTTTTCCAAGGTAGATATACAGGAATTGAATAGACAAAGCGTGACATAGTGGATTAAGACCTAGTAAATCGCACTAAAAGCCTGCTAGACCATCTGATCTATGATTGTAATG
This sequence comes from Heliosperma pusillum, assembly GCA_022085475.1. Taxonomy (NCBI): domain Eukaryota; kingdom Viridiplantae; phylum Streptophyta; class Magnoliopsida; order Caryophyllales; family Caryophyllaceae; genus Heliosperma; species Heliosperma pusillum. The sequence goes on along the minus strand of JAIUZE010024852.1, from coordinate 5,744 downwards.
AACACACCATTCTTACGAACGCTCAATGAAGTATTTGCTCATCCTAAATCTAATTTCATCAGTATATCAATCTACATGTGTGAACCTATTTCCCTAGATGCTTCTCCTTATTGTTAATTTATTATCTGTTTTATCGTTTCCATTTCAGTTTGTTTTGTTTTTATTTATGTTCTTTATTAGTTTAGACATCACCAAATCCAAAACCCAGAAAATCATTAGATAAAACTCAATTGTGAGACGATTCACAATCCATAGGAAACACCATCTCCCTGAGGATCGACCCCTACTTCCCTAATTACATTAATTTGTTATTAGCCTAGTCTGGGTAATTTATCTTTGCATCGGGCTTGCGACAGGCTCGATCAAATTTTGGCGCCGTTGCCGGGGAGCACGGTTTAGTTTTCCTTTTTATTGTGGTTTCTATCACGATTAGTTTTATCTAGTCTTTAGGAACTCAAAATTCCTTTAGACCTCTCTTGATTTTTCATCTTAGCTTTTCTATCTTATGCCCAGATCTTCTAGACTAGGGACTCCTATTACTTTAGACCCCGAACTAGAAAGAACTATGCGTAGGAAATTAAAGCTATTCAACAAAATTTCAAAAGCTTCTGACATTTCAAGTTTAGATCGTATTCGTGAGAAATACTCGGATATTCTACCTACTCTTGAAGGAGAAGAAGATCTATTTTCATCTCCATTTCCGAAAACCAATCAATTTTCAACCAACATTCCATCTTCATCTTCGCAACCAAAAATGGTTCGACTTTCCGACCATTCTAAACCAACTGCAGATACACTTCCAAAGGGTATCGCTACACCTCAAATTACAGCTCAAAACTTCGAAATCAAACCCGCCTTCATCAATTTAATAGAAAGAAATCAATTTGGAGGAAATGCCACAGAGGATCCCAACCTTCATATCCAAAACTTCTGTGACTATTGCTCCACGATTAGACAAACTGGAGTATCCCAAGAACAGATTAGGGAAATGCTCTTTCCCTTTTCTTTAAGAGGAAAGGCAAAACTCTGGATCAATAGTCTTGACCGAGTTGCCCTAGGAATAGTTGATTGGGATGGTCTAGCTCTTGCTTTCTATCAAAAGTACTTCCCACCATAACGAACCGCGCTCTTACGAAGTCAAATTACTGGATTCCGTCAAAGAGGCGACGAAAGCCTTTATGAGGCATGGGAAAGATATAAAGAATTACAAAGAGAATGTCTTCATCATGGCCTTGATTCATGGTTCCTGGCTATCACATTCTACAACGGTTGCTGTGGCGAATCGCGTCGTATCCTCGACTCCGCTAACAATGGTCGTTTCGATCAAATCGATGTAGAAATAGCTAGTGTGACTATCGAGTCAATGGCAATCCACGATTCTCAGTATAGCAACTCGCGTGCTATACCGCTCAAGGACAAGCAGGATGATTCGAGTAAAGTAGCACTCTTGGAAGCCCAATTAGCCCTTCTGCAGCAACAAGTAGGAAGCTCTTCCTAATCCAAGGAACATATTAACGTCACTAACCACGTAGTGGTATGTGAGACATGTGGGATTGGAGGGCATAGTTTTCAAGATTGTAGAAGTTCAATAGAGCAAGTCAATGCCTATCAAGGATATAGGCAAGACAACGCTTTCTCAAACTTCTATAACGAAAACACAAAAAACCACCCATTTTTGTCCTACAAAAGTACCAATGTTCAAAATCCCCACCAACAAACTCAACAACCATTCATACCACACCAACAAAAGCCTTACAATCCACCTGGTTTTCAAAACCAGAGACCTTCATTCCAACCTAACTTCAACCAACCTTACCAAAATCAACACCAACCACCTCAAATTCAAGGCCAACCAAATGACTCAAGTTTAAGCAAAATTGAATCCATGCTTCTACAAGTTGTTCAAAAACAGGATTCAATGTTTGCTCAATTTCAAAAGAGTGATCAAGCTAAAGATGCCGCCATCAAAATGCTTGAAACTCAAATGGCCCAATTGGCTACCTCTATTACCCAAAGAAAACAAGGCCAACTCCCACCTCATGGTGAACAACCGAGGGACACCGCAAATGCTATCACCCTTAGGAGTGGTACCACTTATACGGAACCTCAGCAACATAAAGAACCAACAGTTGAGCCTTCACATGTAGAAAGCCAAAAAGAAACCCAACCATCCACCGCTAAGGAAGCGGAAGACAAATCTGAAAAGAAGGGTGAACTTGAAAAGGAACCCATCAAAATTCAAGTTCCATTTCCCCAGCGTTTGAGGAGAAATCATAAGGAAACCCAATTCGGTAAATTCATGGAAGTTGTTAAAAACCTCCAAGTAACGGTTCCCTTCACTGAATTAATCACTCAAATCCCTTCTTACACGAAATTTATGAAGGATATGTTAACAAAGAAGAGGACTCTGGATGATGTTGAAATCATCGCATTCACCGCCGAATGCAGTGCGTTATTGCAAAATAAGTCCCCTCCTAAGTTAAAGGATCCTGGTAGTTTCTCTATACCTTGCACTATAGCTACCTACACAATTGATAAAGCTTTATGCGATCTAGGTGCTAGTGTGAGCGTTATGCCCTATTCCATTTGCGAAAAATTGAATATGGGAATTCTGAAATGCTCTAGTATCACCCTGCAAATGGCAGATCGTTCTCTAAAACAACCTATGGGAGTTTTAGAAGATGTACCTGTTAGAGTAGGAAAGTTTTTCATTCCGGTCGATTTTATAGTGTTAGATATGGCAGAAGATTCGCAAATCCCTATCATTCTAGGAAGGTCATTTCTACACACTGCGGGAGCAGTAATCGATGTCAAGAATGGAAAATTGACATTAGAAGTAGGTGATGATAAGGTCACCTACAACTTAAACAATGCAATGAAGAGCCCTATGCTTGAAGAGCCTTGCTGCTTTCTTGACATTGTCGACTCAATCGTTGATGAGTCTCTGTACCCATCAATAATTGAGGATCCTTTAGAAGCAATTTTATTGTTAGAGGATATCTCTGAAAATGACAATTTTGAGATCAGTGAGCTGGAAAGGGACTTGACTGGTAAAGAGATACCGTCTGAAAAAGTTGAGGAGTTCATAAGCTTAATTGATACTCCTGCCAAGGCAGAAGTGCATAAACCTGAACTTAAACCTCTTCCCTCAAATCTAAAATATGCTTTTTTAGATGAGTCTGAATATTGCCCGGTCATAGTGAGTGCTCTCCTAGATGAAAATCAATTAAACTCACTATTGATTGTTTTGAGAAAACATAAAAAGGCAATAGGCTATAAACTTGAAGACCTCACGGGCATAAGCCCTGATTTCTGCATGCATAGAATTAACTTAGAAGAAGGCCAAAGACCTTGTGTTCAGGGTCAACGCCGTCTTAACCCAAATATGCAAGAGGTAGTTAAAATTGAAGTTCTGAAACTGCTAGATGCTGGCATAATCTATGCACTTTCTGACTCAAAATGGGTTAGCCCTGTCCAAGTTGTTCCCATGAAAGGAGGAACAACAGTAGTCAAAAATGAGAAGAACGAGCTCATCCCCACAAGGATTGTGACGGGATGGCATATGTGCATTGACTACAGGAAGTTGAATCAATCCACTAGAAAAGATCACTATCCTCTGCCCTTCATTGATCAAATGTTAGAGAGGTTAGCTTGCCACAAATATTTCTGTTATTTAGATGGTTACTCAGGATTTTTCCAAATTCCTATCCACCCTGAGGACCAAGAGAAAACCACCTTCACCTGTCCATATGGCACTTTTGCTTATCGCCGAATGCCATTTGGCTTGTGTAATGCACCTGCAACTTTCCAGCGTTGCATGACTAGTATCTTTTCTGATTTTGTTGAGACTATCATGGAAGTATTTGTTGGAGTAGGTGTCCTCCACAAAAGTGCGCCACATAATAAATCTTATTATGGAATATAATTGGGATATTTATTGACTATATATATGATTAGTCAGTTGATTAACGTAAATCAATAACGGTTGGCTGACTAGAGTTTGACGTTGACACTGTGTTTGTTTCGTTTTGACGGCGGGATCAACCTTGATCCCTTTCCGGTCACACCTAAAGGAATGAAACTCCAAATAGTACACATCACATTTATTTGTATACGATACAGTTAATTAGTACATTACAATATCGATATTAACGAGAGTTTAATTGTTAGAAATGAGTTAAGAACTCAAATTCGATTAAGTGTTCTTATTTTTCAATTATGCGATAATTGACTAATAAATTTATATCTTATTTTAATACGATTAAATAAGATTTAACTTAGTAATTAATCGTTAAATTACTAAATTAGTTGGCGGTTTTTTTGAGATAGAGGTAATTAGTTAATTATATTCAAGGAGTTGTAAAATAACTAACTAAGGCATGTGGGAGCCCTTATATTTGATATAAGGGTAAATTTACTTTAAAATGTTAAGTACATCCTTTATTTATTTAATTAGTCATATAAATTGTTTATTGATCAAATTAACACTTAATTATACAAGATAATTAACCATATGATCAATAAGTATTTGTAAGACAAATATCAAAAATCAAAATGGACCAAACTAAGGCCATTGTGACCGGTTGGCTAGTAGTTACATGGTGATGATTTTGTTCTTTTTTTTACTCTTTAGTTACTTTATGAAAGTGACATAACAAGTAGTAAACAATCATCATTTGTTCTACAACACTCCACTCCAATGCATGTGAACAAATTAAACAAAATAATAGTCCATTTGTGGACATAGTAAACCGGCCAAATGGCCTATAAAATGATCAAGTGTTGCTCATTTTTTACTTACTTCATTTTGTGCTTTGTTTTCTTACTTCTCTCAAAACCTCATATTCTTACTAAAACTCTCAAACACTAATATTTACTAAGTATTACTAGTGTAGTAATATAGTCATAATATTAGTAGAATAATATCTATCTTATTATGTAGTTAATAATAAGGGTATATTATTTGGGTTAATCTTGGTGCAACTTAGAGGAGATCTTCTACTTTGGAGATTATTTGTGTTCATCCATATTATTAGCTCAAGAACAACAAGAAGGAGTTCTTGTTGTGCCCTTATATTTTCCATATCAATGTGAGGAAATTTCTTCTCTTATATAAATGTCTTTATATTTGCATGCATGTTACATAGATCATTATAAACTAAATTAAAAAGAAATTTAGTAAATAATTAGAGGAGTCTAATTAAGGTCTATGTACTTTCAATTGGTATCAGAGCTAGCTTGTAGCATGAATGTTCATTTTGGACATTTTTATTAAAGTTATAAGATAACTAATAAATCAAAGATTTTGAGTTAAAATATGATTCTGACGAAAATATTTGGTGCATGTATACCTACTGACCTCAAAATGTTTGTGGTTAAATTTTGTGATTTTAGGGATTAATTTGCTATTTATTTTGATTTTTGGCGTTTAAACCGAGTTAACATGCATTTTATGAGTTAAAAGTTAACTAAAAATAGTTTCATGTTTATTCTGGCCATGAAATTTTAATATGATCTCACATGCATTTCTTACATATTGTATGTAAAATTTCGTGAATTTTACTTATGTATTGCATGTTCATTGATTTTTATACGATAAAAGTCGATAATATGAGGTTATAATGTTCATAAAATTGAAACGTCCATTTCTGGTCTTGAAAATTTTTGGTACATTTAGAATTTTTCCAGAATGTACAAAATTTTTGTTCTCAAATTTTATGTTGTTTATATTTTATTTTGGTTTT
>JAIUZE010024850.1:0-12398 GCA_022085475.1 Heliosperma pusillum | reverse complement strand
GAAGACAATGCTATATGATATTTCTAATTGGGTGTAAATAAGAAGTTTAAGGCTATCTTGAGGTGCGAAATACTTTTGAGGTTAAGTGACGTCTTGTGGTTTCCTATTGTGTGTTTGTGAGTATAGGCTTGGTGGAAAAGCATTTGGCTATAGTTCTTGGATTTAAAGATATGATCTTATCTTATGGTATCGAAGACTCGTTTGGAGTAGTAAGGTTTCGTTGTAAGTTGAACCATATTACTTGAGGATTATGATGTGAGCTATGATGGAAATACCTTGGGACGTTAAAGATGATGTTTGACTTGAGGTTGTACTTTGTTAATAATGAACTCGTGGGCTATATGATGTTGATAATGACGTTTTGTTCGGTGTTCTACCTTGTGGCCGTAGGAGTTGAAAAGAGATTAGTATGGAGAATTCCTTATTGGTTCTTTGGTTTTTGAAACCTTTGGGGAATGTGTCAAATTATGGAGTTGAGAGAATGTTATTATGCTTGAGTTTCAATTCCGCAATTGGGAATCCGTGTTATATGAAAGGGAGATGAATTGGGTTGTAATCGGTTTGTTAACTCTAGGTGTACCTTACTTTGATGATTGTGGTACGATGGTCCCTTAGAGACCTTTGTTTGGGATGAGTTGCTTTACTATCACCCTAAGTCTGAAAGGAGAAATTTTGTGGATTAAACCTTAAACCTTTACTCGTGCCATCATTCCTTTTCATTACCATTCTTGAATGTTTTTGTCAAGATTGATCTTTAAGAAATCGCATGCTCGTATCTTAGTTCTTACTCGGATATATATATTCATACCTCTACTATCTTCTTTGTCTCTTGCTTATGACTTCGTTATTTTCAGCGCCCCTCTCTTGTAATCTCGTGCCTTATTTATTCTCGTGTTCTCCTTGAGATTCCTTATCGTTTTCTATCTCGTTGCTCCTTCATCTTTTCTCTAGTGGATTAGATATTCCGTTTGTAAGGCTCAAAGAATAAGCGTGATGTAATTTGGGATTGTTTAGCTAGAATATGTGTCCTTGGATTGAGCAAATTTCATGTTATAATTCATCATGGGAAATAGGACTTAAGCTCTAGTATGAATCCTAATAGTGATAATGTATCCTCTCTTAGTGGTTTTAGATTTGGAGTTTGGTATTGTAGTGGTATTTTGAGAATTGAGTGAATCATGATAATAGTTCGTTGTTGCGAGATATTGGAATAGTTACCTTGGAGGTTGTTTGGGAAATTGTTGTCTTAAATTGTTACGCTCTAAAAAGGAATCTTACTTGTGAAATTTAGATTTGTGACCAGATTCGAGGAATAATCTCATAAGCGAAGACAGATATGTTTTGAGTTTTAGATGAACTAGATGATTTGAATGGTTGTCTGATTGTCAAGTGATTGGTCATTTGTGGTTTGGAATTAGTAATTCTCTTTTATTCTTAAGGAATCATAGTTTGAGATTGAGAAATGTTCGTTGCAAGCTTGGATAGTGAGTCCTCAGTTGTTATGGATTATAGAGTTAGAATGGTGAGCCCATTTATCTTGAGAATTAGTAACCACCATAATTTGCTAATGTGACTATTTATATTTGAGGCTTCGAGCATAGTAGTGATCAAATTAAGGATATTATGACGTATTAAAGAATCATTATAACCAATAATGGATTGTGGATTTTCCCTTGTCGGGAGACTTTGGATGAGGCTAGTTGGATCCTAGATAATTATGTTTGTTGCGTGGATTGTGTCTTGACTTTTGAGGATGAGAAAATTCATTGTAAATTTAGGATAATGAGTTTGAAGTAAAATGAATCAAGGGATTTTCATGGTAAGTCTCTTTACCTTGTGGTTGTTAGCGATCATGTTTCCCTAGATAAATATTTTTGTTGGTGGTTTCTAGTAAGAGTTTTGATGAAACTAAGAAGATTAGAGTGCGTAATGAATCTTGCATGTGGATTGTTAGTTGTGGAGTCTACCGTGCCGATGGACTTTAGTGGATGCTAAATGGATCTGAATAATTAGGTTATTGGCTTGAAATCTCGTGATTATGGAATATTTTTGTAGGATTTCTGATGACTGAAAATGATGAGTTTCAAATTGGGTAAATTGCATTCTCTTGAGGATTTGGTTTATTAGTAGAGTTAGTGATGTCGAATTCTTGTACATCTTCCTGCCGACTTTATCTTGATCTTCCTACCCCAAAGAGTTCGATTTGTTTCATTTTTGCGTGTTTTGTATATATTTTGTTACCCTGAATTGTGTGTGAATTGTGCGAGTCGCTCTATGTACGTGTATTGTCCTGTTATTTGTTTTTATCTTTGATAAAACCTTCAAATTTCCATATTATATTTCTAATTTAACGTTTCAAAGAAGTCTAAAGATGGTTTGTGTACCCTCATTTTGGAGGAAAAGGATTTCTTTTGCTTTTATATTTGGATTTTGCGTTTGGTTGGTTGTTTGCACTTGTTATTGGAGACGTCTGATAACTAGTCCTACACTTACTAACGTTTGTTTTGAATTTCGGTTTCACTATTTCGACATTAATTTGATTTGGATAATTTGAGTTCTCGTTCTCGACGGGCACTCTTTAGATCCGTAAGTAAGTTTCGCACTTATGAAAATTTTCTTTAAACCATTTTCGAGATGAACCTCGTTTCATAGATGTTTCCCTTATAAAAGTTTTCGTATTAATTTTGAAAACCGATTCTTGTCCTTGATACTTTTGTTTTCTACTCTCAAGTCTCGAGGACGAAACTTTTTAAAAGGTGGGGTAAGAGGATAAGCTATCACCTCCATTTGGAATTGCTGCATTTGCATGTCTAGAACTCTAGTTATGACCGTTTGAAGTGGACCCTTGTTTTAGTTGGTTTCCAAACAACGTTGTTTTGGAGAGGTGATCTATGTTTTTATTCATTATGCTTCATAAACTTGTTCTAATGCTTATGTATCATAGTAATTGATCTTTTTATCATATTAGTTTAGATAATTCACTATTCTCATGTTGTGACGGTTTTTGGTATGTAACACTTTTAGTCGGTTTTTACAAATGTTACGGTTTGAGCACTATTTTGTATGTGCTTTGTACTCTCATTCCCTTGGCTACCTCCACGTTGTAAGGCCTTTGGAAGTCGGAAAGGGGATGTATCCTACTGCTTAATTGCATGTGTTAGTGGGCATACGACAACGTTGTTGGGAGGCGAACGCTTTGCGTTGATCGACCCGGCCGTTAAATGTTGTGTACTTGCGAGGTGGTGTTATTTGCATGTAGCGTACCGCTTGTTATGAGGCTTGAGCTCTTTTCTGCCTCTTTCGTGAATTGTATCTACCGAATTTCGGGTACTCGGCGTCTATGATAGACCGAGTCTTGGATGCGAAACGTTTATCGCATGTCGAACCGGAAAATGTGATTTCGGGATTCTGGCCAGATTTAGATTAGGACCGGGTATTTATATCGTCGTTCTACTAGGAGAAAATTAGTCCACATATACGAAATGAATTGAATCGTGTATGCGTTCAGGGAAATGCTTATCTCGTGGATGCCTTTTAATCATACTTGCCATGTACACGGTGCTAGTGCGTTTCATTTTACCGTGAGAGATGTTCGTCTTTGTGTCGTGTTGGTGTGGATGCCTGATTACATGATGATGATTAAGGATAAATTGCCATGAACTTGGCTGGTTTGTTTGTTGAGTCTCAATCTTATCAAACTTTTATTTACCGCTACGGTGAGATTAAGCCCTAGTGAGCGTATTCGGTTGCCTAAGAGTGTCTTCCCCGAATCTATCATAGCATTGGTTACGGATTGTACTTCATATGATATTATCCATATAATCTGGAATGCCTATATATCCTTATCGTATCTCACATGTATATCTATATATGCATGATTTTACTTTTGTATTTCCTTCTATGTACGTTTAATGTGATATGGCTGGGAGAACCCGGAGTTACTCCCCACTGATTGTGGAGTTCATGTTTTTCATGAATGAACAGGTTGCTTGCATGGATGGCTTTTTGTTGTGGAGTTTTGGTTCGGGTGTGTGAGCTAGCGGGGCGTGGTCCTGGATTGAAACACTCTAGACGATTTTGGCTAGTGCTAAAACTTTTTGGACATTTTATAACCATTTTGAGAGACTCCGTCCTTGTTGTAGCTTCGTACTTTAGGTGTAATATTTTGACACTACTCGTATACTTTACTTGCATGTAAAAAGTTTTTAAAATTACGTATTTCCGCTAAATACTTCACATGCTTGTATGTTTTTATTTTCCGCATTCGCGAGGGTAGGGGAGGTTGTCACCAAATCCTGTATGGCCACCTAGCTAATCAAAATTAACTAAGATAATTATCAAATTCGGAAACCAACTCCTTGGTCCCTTGCCTCTTCACTTGGAACACCTTCCAAAATGGCACCGTCTTGAGGGAGTCACCGGTCTTCATAAAAAATAATTACAAATATACAAATATACAAATTCCTATTATACATTTATTCTATAAAATGAAATTATTAAATTATAAAAACCGGCGATACGAGATCGCAATAAAATTACAACCAAACCGTTATTCCCTTACATTACGGGTAATAACGATTAAAAATAACTAGGCCATACTAGGTACAAAATTTGCATAAATTATTAAATAAATGAAATTCATTCATTAAACCATAAATAAAATAAATTGCTGCAAAATTCATACCAAAATCGCCCTAAACACATTCATGCTCATTGTAGCTCGATTTTACGGGATTTATTGATTTTAACCATTAAAAATCAATATCAACATTTAAATCTCATTTAAATTAAAACTAATTAACTTAACTGTTTTAGAACTCAAAATTAGTCCCTACTAATTTTGTTGGTCATTAATTAGATCGATTTGATTTCATTTGCTAAATATAACGGTTTAATCATAACAATTATGAAATAAACCCAAAATAAAATAGAAATATCATAAAAATTTGAAACCAAAAATTTTGTACATTCTGGAACATTTCCAGGAACTCCAAAAATAAAAAACATTTGCCCAAAAAATTTAAATTAGTTTTATGAACAAATAACTTTCTATTTAATAGTTGTATCAAATAAAAATCATTAAATATAGTAAAACAGTGAAATAAATTATGAAATTTCACCACGATGATCCACATCACATGCAATACTTAATTAAAAGTCAAGACATTTTACATACAATATGTAAGACATGCATGTGATATCATATTAAAATTTCATGGCCAGAATCAACATGCAACTATTTTTAGTTAACTTGTAACTCATAAAATGCATGTTAACTCGGTTTAAAAGCCAAAAATCAAAATAAATAGCACAATAATCCCTAAATTCACGAAATTTGACCACAAACATTTTGAGGTCAGTAGGTATACATGCACCAAAAAATTTAGTCAGAATCATATTTTAACTCTAATTCTTTATTTATTAGTTCTCTTATAACTTTAATTAAAAAAATGTCCAAAATGAACATGCATGCTACAAGCTAGCTCTGATACCACATGAAAGTCCATAGACCTTAATTACATTCCTATAATTAGTTACTAAATTAAGTTTTAATTTAGTATTTAATGATCTATGTAACATGCATGCAAATATAAAAACATTTATATAAAAGAAGAAATTTCCTCACATTGATATGGAAATTAAATGGGCACAACAAGAATTCTTTCTTGTTGTTCTTGAGCTATAAATATAGATGAACAAGAACAATCTCCAAATTAGAAGACCTCCTTCAAGTTGCACCAAGATGATACCAAATAATCTATTCTTATTATTAACTAGACAATAATATAGATATTATGCTACTAATATTAGTATATATTACTACACTAGTAATACTTAGTAAATATTAGTATTATGAGAGTTTTAGTGAGAAGATGAGTTTTGAGAGATGTATGAGAAAATAAGCAAGAATGAACAAATAAAATGAACAACCATATTGCCCTTTTATAGGCAATATGGCCGGTCATGGCAAGCCCCATAAGGGACTTATTTTGCTTATTTTAATTCACATGCAAAGTGGTAGAGTGTAGTGTTGAATGAAATGATTTTAGGTTACTATTCATGTCATAATCACATGTGACTTGTGAGCATGAACAAAAGCAACCATCATCACCTTACCAACACTACTCTAACCGGCCATGTGAGGCCTAATTTGATCCAATTTGATTTTTGATATTTGTCCCACTAAAACTTATTAATCATATGCTTAATTATCTTGTATAATTAAGTGTTAATTTGATCATATAACAATTATATGACACAAATAAATGAAAAATATGTACTTAACATTTTAAGTAATATTTTACCATTATATCAATATATAATGGGTCCCACAATGCTTAGTTAATTTATTTTACAACTCCTTGTAAATATAATTAACTAATTACCTCTATCTCAAAACCTCAACCAATTTAGTAATTTAACGATTAATTACTAAGTTAAATCTTATTTAATCGTATTAAAATAAGATATAAATTTATTAGTAAATTATCGCATAATAGAAAAATAAGTTTAATCGAATTTGAGTTCTTAACTCAATTTCTAACAATTAAATCTCGTACATTCAATATATGTAAGGACCTAATAACTGTTCATATACAAATAATTGTTTACTAGTTGGATTTTCTCATAGAGGTGTGACCAGAATAGGATCAGTGTTGATCACCGTCGGCATACGACAAGAACGTCAAACTTAGTCAGCCAACTGGTATTGATTTACGTTATCAACGGACTAAACATATATATATATATATATATATATATATATATATATATATATATATATAGTCAATAAATATCCCAATTATATTCTTTAATAAGATTCATTATGTGGCGCACTATTGTGGAGGACACCTACTCCAACAGAAATTTCTAAAGAAGGTGTGATGGTAGATCCTTTTAAAATTAAATCTGTGATTGATTGGAAGAGTCCAACCGACGTTAGTGAAGTTCGAAGTTTTCTTGGTTTAGCTGGTTACTACCGTCTATTTGTCACGGATTTCTTAAAGCTTGCAAGACCGATGACTAAATTGTTGAAGAAAGAGACCAAATTCGTTTGGAATGAAGCTTGTGAAGCTGCTTTTCAAGAATTGAAGAAAAGGCTGACTACCGCTCCGTTGTTGACTTTACCTGAAGATGGTGTAGACTTTGATGTCTACTGTGATTCTTCCAAGTTGGGATTGGGTTGTGTACTTATGCAAGATAGGAAGGTGGTTACTTATGCCTCGAGCACTTAAGAGTTGATGAAGTAAACTACCCTACTCACGATCTGGAATTAGTCGCCGTTGTCCATGCGTTAAAGGTGTGGAGGCACTATCTTATTGGTGTTCATTGTCGCATTTACACCGATCACAAGAGTTTGAAGTACATATTTACTCAAAAGGAGTTGAATATGAGGAAAATAAAATGGTTGGAATTGGTGAATGACTATGATTTTGAATTGTTATACCATGAAGGAAAGGCCAATGTTGTTGCCGATGCTCTTAGTAGGAAATCTTCTCATACCTTGAATGCTATGTGGGTGCTACCCGATGATCTTTGTGCCGAATTTCGAAAGTTGAAATTGGAGTTCGTGGAGAAGGGATTCGATTATGTTGGTGCCATGGTTGCCGAACCCGCTCTTCTCCGCGAGATCCGCGAAAGCCAAGTGGATGATGCTACCTACAAGTCCATTCAAGCCAAACTCATAGAAGGAAAAGCCAAAGAATTTAAGATTGATGACAAAGGTGTCCTTCGACTACATGACCGTTTGTTCGTACCGAATGCTCTTGACTTGAGAAAGCGGATTCTTGATGAATCTCACCTTTCTCTCTATCCACCCCGGAGGCGACAAGATGTATAAAGACTTGAAGCTACAATTTTGGTGGCCGAATTTGAAAGGCGATATTGTGTCCTATGTTAGAAGATGTTTTACTTGCCAACAAGTGAAGATTGAACACAAGAGGCCAGGTGGATTGCTACAACCTTTAGATATTCCACTGTGGAAGTGTGAATCTATTTCTATGGATTTCGTCATGGCTTTGCTAAGGACCGTTGGAAGTAAAGATGTCGTTTGGGTTATCATTGACCGTTTGACCAAGAGTGCCAGATTCATCCCGATCAAGGAGACTTGGAGCTTAGATCCGACTAGCAAAGCCTATATTGATGAGATCGTCAGATATTATGGTGTTCCCAAGGAGATCATATCCGACCGAGACCCGAGGTTTTGTTTGAGATTTTGGAAGGCCTTACAAGAAGCCATGGGTAGTAAGTTGTTGATGAGTACCGCTTTCCATGCCGCTACCGATGGTCAGACCGAGTGGACTATCCAGACTTTAGAATATTTACTTAGAGCTTGTGCCCTGGGCTTCCAATCTAGTTGGGAAAAGAGTTTAGCTTTGGTGGAATTTTCTTACAACAATAGCTATCATGCCTCGATCAAGATGGTTCCTTACGAAGCTCTCTATGGAAGGAAATGCCGAAGCCCCATTTGTTGGGATCAACTGAGCAATGTTCGTGATTTAGGGCCCAATGTCATTGTAGAAACCATTGATCATGTGAAGGTCATCCGTGATAGGATGAAAGCTGCCCAAGACCGACAGAAATCCTATGCCGATGTCCGAAGGAGACCATTGGAGTTTGAAGTTGGAGACAAAGTGTGCTTGAAGGTATCTCCGATGAAGGGTGTTAAGAGGTTTGGTGTAAACGGTAAATTGAGCCCGAAATACATTTGACCCTTTCACATTGTGAAAAGAGTTGGTGCTGTAGCTTACAAGTTGGACTTGCCCCCTAATTTGGGCAAAGTCCATGATGTTTTCCATGTTTCTCAATTGAGGAAGTACATTAGTGACCCAAGCCATGTTCTTCAAGCCGAAATTTTCGAGCTCGAACCGAACTTGTCCTTCGAAAAGAAGCCAATCCGCAATCTAGATCGCAAAGACAAAACGTTGAGAAGTAAGGTGGTGGCTCTAGTGAAGGTTTTGTGGAGATGTGGAAATGTTGAAGAAGAGACGTGGGAACCGGAAGCTACCATGCGTGCTAAGTATCCAAGCCAATTCGATTAAGGTATCCTTCTTTCGCTCAAGTTTCGAGGGCAAAAGTTTTTAAAAGGTGGGGTGATTGTAACACCCGTAATCTTAGCCGTTATAATTTAATAATATTATATTAATATTAATTAGCTTAATTTTAGATTTAGGATAGAACTTAGTTTTCCGTGTCTAATTTAGCAAATCTGAGTTCGTATTCGGACTCTATTCGGAATTCCGTGTGTGCTACACCTTAGTCCATATGTTGGGCCTTTCTCTCAATCTTCACTCACCCAACCAAACCCTCACCTTACCCATTTTTCACTCAACTTTTCAGTGACTATTCACTCTCTTCAACCTCCCTCACACACACTAAACCCTAGCTACCACCACCATTGTTGGACTTTCAACTTTCCCACCTAAATCCTACCATAACTCATTCATTTTTCATCCAAATTCATTTATTATTAACCTATTCTCTTCCTTTTCTTCTCCTCTTCCTAGTAAGGTAAGAAAAATCTAGACTTTCCCATTTTAGTTTTCCCATCTTTTCTCAAGGTGAAAATATTCATCTTTTGTATCAAATTTGTAGTAGGAGACCTCCAAGATCAAGACCGAGACTATTTTCTAGTAGAGGAGGAAGAAGAATATTATTGAAGACACAAAAAGGTAACGGTGAAGGATTACTCGATATCAATTTACGTTTTAATGCTTTAATTGTGGTTTTAGTAGAGAATGATATAACCTTTGTTATTTCATGAGAAGACCTACTTGTTGCCTTTCATATGTGTGAATTCCACCATTCACGTTTTCTTTCACTAATCATGTGTTAAGTTGTGTTCAAGTTGTTAATTATGCTCATATAATATGTTGGAACTTGTGTTGGGCATTAAATATGTTTGGGTTGCTTTAATTGATGCTTATACAATGATTGGTGATGATTAATATACATTTAATGTGGGTTGATGCTAATAAATGTTGTTAGAATTGAATGGGAAGTAAATGGGTTGAGTATTGGTTGTTGAATTGTTGCGTTTTTCGTGCCTGTATGCCTCAGCCGGCCGACCGGACGCCGGTCACACCCACCGGCTGGGAACCCCTGTTGATAAATTGGTTGAGTTTTGGTAATTTGTTGAAGCGTAAGTCCCAGCCGGCCGACCGGCTGCTGGTCCGACCAACTGGCTGGGCATCCCTGTATTTTGGCTGATATATTTCTTTGAGTACGAGTCACAGCCGGCCAGCCGGCAGCCGACCCAACCGACTGGAACTCTCCCCCTTCCCCTTTTCCTCCAGTTTTTTCATCTAGCCTATTACCCCATCCGGGTAGCCAGCAGCCGGTCACACCCACCGGTTGGGGATCCCTGTATATTCAATGTTGTTGTTAGTTGTTTCCCTGTGGTACCAGCCGGGTAGCCGGCAACCGGTCCACCCGACCAGCTGTCTGCCCCTGTAATTGTTTCTTACTTCTTTTCCGTATGACTTCACATGTAATAGTTTGTATGGTTTGTTTATCTCATAAACTTACGTATTAACATTAAATATTCATGTTTAGAATTTATGATATCTCATATGCTTATATCACATGTCTTGTGACGGTTTCGATATGTCTCCTCTTGAGTCGGATCTACCTTATGTATTTAATTTGAGCACTACTTGTTGAGTGCTTTGAACTCTCATTTCCCGGCTACACCTTATCCTCGCTAGACTGGAATGTCGGAGCGATGCGGTGTATCTTTGATGCTTGTATGCATATTTAGTGAAGATATGACGACGTTGTTGGGAGGTGAACGCAATGCGTTGATCGACCCAGCCGTCAAATGTTGTATCCATGCGAGGTGGTGTCATTGCATGTAGCGTACTAGCTTGACTTTTGACTATAGATCTCTTTGTCCGCCTCTGCCGTTGGTCGTACTGCCGGATTTGGGGTACACGGCTTCTGTGTTTGACCTAGTCTTGGATGTGTGCACGTCTAGCCACATGTCGAATCGGGTACACGTCTTGTCCCGAGAGTCTGGCCAGGTTTAGACTAGGACCGCATTATTATCGTCGTCCTACCGAGAGGATTAGAGTCTTGAGTATACAAAACGTCTTATCATATGCGGTTCAGGGAAACGTCTTATCCCGTGGACTTCCATCTAAATTGTCTTGCTACTTGTACACGATGATAGTGCATGCCATTTACCGTGAGAGTGTGTATGCCTATATTGTATCGTATGAAGGTTTGTATGCTTGATCGATTTGAATGCCTATGATTGGTTTGTATGTCGAGTCCCAAACCTTCTCAAGCATATGTCGCTAATGGTGAGATGCAAGCCCTTAGTGTTCTATATGGTTGCCAAGGGAAGTCTTCCCCGAGTCTAGTATCGTATGATGATGATGGATGATGGTTTTCTTTACTCATATATTGTTATTATCATAATGTATTCTCATATTCGGCATGACATATGTGTTTACATGATTACGTACTTGCTTATGTACGTTTTAAATTTATATGGTTGGGAGAACCCGGAGTTACTCCCCACTGACGGTGGCGTTTATGTTTTTCATGAATGACTAGGTTGCTTGGATGGATCTTTCTTATTTTTGGGTTCGGTGTGAGCTAGCGAGCGTTGGACTTGACGATTCACCCATAGACGTTCTTAGCATGTTTACTAAACAACTTTTATGCTTAACTACGCTGTGAGAGACTATGTCTCATTGTAGTTCTCCTACTTTGATTTGTAATCGTTTGAGACTCCTCGTTCTCTACTTTTAGCATGTAAAAAGTTTTAAAAACCACGTATTTTTCTCTATCTAAATTGCATGCTTGTATGTTTTCTTTTCCGCTATCGCGAGGGATGTTACATATAAACTTAACTTTTAAGTAATATTTTACAACTCCTTGTAAATATAATTAGCTAATTACCTCTACCTCAAAATATATGCACAACCTCAACTAATTTAGTGAATTAACGATTAATTACTAAATTAAATCTTATTTAATCGTATTAAAATAAGATATAAAGTTTATTCAGTCAGTTATCGTATAATTGACTAACAAACTTAACATGCATGAGTTCCTAACTCAGTTTCCAATAAATAACTCTCGTAACCAAACATATGTCAAATATATATGCAAAGGACTAATTAAATTGTATCGTAAATAATTAGTTACCGTTTGGGTCTCATCCTTTAGGTATGACCGAAAAGGGTCAGTTGATCACCGTCGTAATACGACAATAACGTCTAACTCTAGTCAGCTGATCGTTATTAATTTACGTTAATCAACTGATGTGGAGTATCAATATACTAGTCATCCTACGACTATTCCAATATGAGATTTATTATATAAATGCACTATTATGGAGGACATTTACTCCAACAATCTCCAACTTGTCTGATACAAGTTGTGCATGT
>JAIUZE010024849.1:0-30329 GCA_022085475.1 Heliosperma pusillum | reverse complement strand
TCTATCTTATTCCTATAAGTCGCAATTCATTTTGACTGGCGACCGTCTATCTGAGTCGGTTGAGTTTCCGATGGTTTTGTTTGATGTTCTAGGTCTTGCGTAAAAGGAGGCCGATGGACTTCTTCTGGATCATGGTGATCTGCATCATACAGAGTAGATTGATCAACAGGAATTGTCCACCCACGTTGGGTAAAAACATCTTTAGGCCACTCGAGGAGAAGTTACTGTAAATGCGTGGCCACGCTCGGAAAGAGATCTATGGTAGATTTTCTGGTCAGACAGTTACTCTCCCTATCGAGAAACCCACTCTAGATATTATCAATCGCAAGTGCGACCTGAAAGACACCTTGCCTTGAGTGGGAGATGATGATAAAGATAACAATAATAATCGGTGAACCCCTTGTGTCAACAATTGGGAAGATTGTTGGAGTCAGGTGTCCTCCAGCAATAGTGCGCCACATAATAAATCTTATTAAGGAATATAATTGGGATATTTATTGACTATATATATGATTAGTCAGTTGATTAACGTAAATCAATAACGTTTGGCTGACTAGAGTTTGACGTTATTGTCGTTTGACGGCGGTGATCAACTGATCCCTTTCGGTCACACCTAAAGGATGAAATCCAAATAGTAACTAATTATTTGTATACGATACAGTTAATTAGTACATTACATATATTCGATATGTACGAGAGTTAATTGTTAGAAATTGAGTTAAGAACTCAAATTCGATTAAGCTTATTTTTCAATTATGCGATACTTGACTAATAAATTTATATCTTATTTTAATACGATTAAATAAGATTTAACTTAGTAATTAATCGTTAAATTACTAAATTAGTTGAGGTTTTGAGATAGAGGTAATTAGTTAATTATATTTACAAAGAGTGGTAAAATAAATTAACTAAGCATTGTGGGACCCATTATATATTGATATAATGGTAGAATACTACTTAAAATGTTAAGTACATATTATTCATTTATTTGTGTCATATAATTGTTATATGATCAAATTAACACTTAATTATACAAGATAATTAATCATATGATCAATAAGTATTTGTGAGACAAATATCAAAAATCAAAATGGACCAAACTAGGCCATAATGGCCGGTTATGTTGCTAGTTACATGGTGATGATTGTTGCTCTTATTTATACTCATAAGCAACATATGCTTATGACATGAATAGCAAACATGATATCATTTTATTCACTACAACACATTACCACCTTACATGGCAATAAAATAAGAAGAAATCATCACCACTTTGTGATGAAATAACCGGCCCTCTTGGCTATAAAAGGAGAGCAATTGTTGTTCATTCCTTTACTTCTTGATTCTTACTTATTTTATCATTCATCTCTCAAAACTCATCTTCTCACTACAACTCTCACATACTAATATTTCCTAAGTATTACTAGTGTAGTAATATAGTCTAATATTAGTAGTATATTATCTATCTTATTATCTAGTTAATAATAAGGGTAGATTGTTTGGTGCATCTTGGTGCAACTAAGAGGAGATCTTCTACTTTGGAGATTATTTGTGTTCAACCATATTTGTAGCTCAAGATCAACAAGAAGGAGTTCTTGTTGTGCCCTTATATTTTCCACATCAATGTGAGGAAATTTCTTCTCATATATAAATGTCTTTATATTTGTATGCATGTTACATAGATCATTATAAACTAAATTAAAAAGTAATTTAGTAAATAATTAGAGGAGTCTAATTAAGGTCTATGGACTTTCAGTGAGACGGTCTAAATCTCTCTCTAAAAATATCTAACTAGTCTAAAACTCCTCCCCTATTCTAATTGGTGGGTCCACTTTAAATAATTGTCCCTTTTGGACTTTTTGGTCCGTCTTCTTCCTTCCCCCTTCTTTTTCTGTTTTTCTTTAAAAAGTCTTTTGTTTTCTCCTTTTTCTTTGTTTGTTTCTTCTTTCTGTCCTTTTTGGACATTTCTCCTGTCCTTCAATCCAAAGAACAACCAGACAAAAAGAAGGAAACAAAACAAAAAGAAAACCCAAGGCTCCACATCACGGTTCACGCGCAAACACAAAAGATGGGGTCTGAGCCGGTGTTCCGGCGGCCGGTGGGCTTGGCCGACTGGAGCCTTCTGCCTTTCCTCCGTCTTCCTTTCTCGCGGCCTCAAGGGTGTTTCCCCAGCCGGTCGGACCGGCTGCCGGTGGTCCTGGCCGGCTGGGGCTCTCTGCCAATTCGCCTCTTCTTTTCGCCAGTTTGGAGGGAATGGGTGGCCAAGCCGGTGGGCCGGCTGCCGGTGGGCACCACCGGCTGGCAGCTCCTCTTCCGTCCTTCCTCTTTCTCCTTTTCTTCTTTGTTTACTTTTCTTTCTTTTTCCTTTTCTCCTTTCTTTTCTCCTTCTTTACTTGTTTTGTGACGATTTCTCGATTCTCATCCCGTCTCGTCCTTGCCTTGACATATTTCCTATAAATTGGGACGGAATTAAATAGTATGAGAGTACACGGGATAAGGCCAAAATACGATAAAGCCGACGCTAAACTAAACTAAATACGCCGAAAATAAGAAAATAAAGAGGGGAAACGGTCTAAAATAATCGTATAACAAACCTCCCCACACTTAAACATTACTCGTCCCCGAGTAAGTAAGTGAGCAAAAACAAGACCCTTATTTAAATAAGCTAAACTAACTACTAAAATCCGATGAAAGGCAATTAACGGGCCTTCTCCGTCCCTTCAACTCACAACGAAATATAATGAGGTATGTACTCCCTTGCAAGGCAAGTGGGGGCTTGCGGAAAATTTGCGATACATCCAAATGATAAGCTTGTAGAACCATGACAAGAATGCATCTAACAAAAGAATAATCACACGCCTCATCCATGTGACGAAAATATTGATCGGGCCTGTCGCAAGCCCTGGTCAAAGATAATTACCCAGACTAGGCTAATAACAAATTAATGTAATTAGGGAAGTTGTGGTCGATCCTTAGGGTGATGGTGTTTCTTATAGAATGTGAAATGTCTTTCAATTGGGTCTTATCTAATGAGTATCTGGGTTTTGGGGTTTTGATTTCTAAACTAATAAAAAGCATAAATGGAAACAAAATAAAAGCAAATCAAAACGAAAACAATAAAGCAGGTGATGAATTAACAATGGTAAAAAGAATCTAGGGAAGTAGGTTCACACATGTAGATTAACATATTGATGAAATTGGATTTAGAACATGCTGATAATTCATTGCGAGTTCGTAAGAATGATGTGTTCATTACAATCATAGATCAGATGGTCTAGCAGGCTTTTAGGCAATTTACTAGGTCTTAATCTACCATGTCATGCTTTGTCTATTCAATTCACGTATTTCTTCTTTGGAAAAGAATTCCATTTTAGTCAATGATTTTGATCAGGAATCGTTAACTATCGTTATAGTCCAAACATGCATAGACACAATGTTTTAAAAGCACAATTTCTTTTGTCCAATTATCATCTTTTAATCAACCTACATGGCTACCCTACACCCTAGAAAAACGACTACTCACTCATGGCGATATTTAGTTCTAAGATGATGATAATAATAAAAACTAGGATAGACATGTTTATTTGGTTTTGATAATATTTTAAGACTCTCTAATTGACGATAATAACGACGCTAAATTGACAATCTAGGGAAATGAAATGATTACAACGATATTGAAATTGAATCTAAAATAACATGTAAAGAAAATAGCAATCAAATAAGAAACATAAAGACTTTAAACAAAAGATAAAATAGGAATACCTAGACGACCATCAATAACGACAATGATGAAATATAAACAACCATAATAGGAATTCCATGCTTAGAATAGTCGATCCACGAATTACAATACTTGAACCACATAAAGTAGATTACAAAGATGAAATTTTTATTGATCTAGGCTAAGGATTTGATGTAGAAAAGACAGAAATAAACTAAGAAACTAAGGACAAAAAGGAAGAAGAAAATGATCTAGACAAGAGAAGAGAGACTAGGTTTCTCTCCTCCTAATCTAGGGTTTCTAATTGTGTAGAGAAGTGTGTAGAAGTGTAGGGAGGTGTGTTGAGAAGTGGTGGCTGAGGCATTCTTATATAGCAGTAGGTTTCGTGGGGAAGGGGTCATGCATTCATCACATAGGACAAAAGGAGGAAGTCGAAGCAAAAGCTCGGATCAGCAAACATACCCGATCGGGTACATTACTTACCCAATCGGGTATATTGTGTTCTTGGTGCTTTGACTTTCGTTTCATCTCCCTTGGCCTATGACTTGACTTTCATAATCCCCCTTGACCTTTTGAGTCGGGTTTGTTGATAGGGTTTGATGTAAAATGATGATTTCTTCACCTAACTGATCGATCTTCTGACAACTGCGAAATCGTCTTTGCTTCTTCTTTCTTTTGAATCAGTGAACCTTCTTGAAATGCCTTTGACTTGGTCAAGCTTGCTTCTTCAAATCGTCGGTTTCTAGGCAAATGCTCGGGAATATAGAAAAAGGGCGTAGAAACGTCACTTTCCCTACAAAACAGGTTAGAACATAGGAATTCGCCTAGAAGACGATATTAGCTCATAAAATGGCTTAACAAAGCACAGATGACATACAAAACCGAGCTAAATTGGGGGTTAAAATCATACAATTATTCACTTATCAAACTCACCCAAGCTAAACCCTTGCTTGTCCTCAAGCAAACATAACAAACAATACGAGGACAAGGGTTGCAAGCATTGGCTACAACACCATAAAGAAACAAATTTCAACGTAAAACTTTGGAAACATAATGAATCATAACCCAAAAACAACGTGGGCAAGAATGATACATAAACATGGCTGAGATTTATATAACGGCGCAGCACAAAGAATTTCACTACAGAATTTTCGGCTCTTGCATGATCTTTTTGACAAATGGACTCTCACGGCACACTCGAACACTCATGTATGCAAAAGGTGATTTCTTTATGTGTAAATGTTTTTGAGACACTCACCTATCTACGACTTATGAAAATGTGTCCGCAGTCTAATATGGTAAACAATTCAAAACACAAGTCAAAGATCACAATGCACATAGAAAAGAAGCCGGAAAAAAATATGAAGAAGGCTTTGGGAAATGGGTGAAAGGTGGATAAACAGTTATGGTCATGTGAAGGTTAGAATGAGCTAGCAACTGACCAATGATAAATGAATACTCAATCCAAACTTTCGATTAATTCCCAAAAGACGAATAACGAAGCCAGAAGGAACGGATTGGCTTATTACACACGAAACACAAGAGTGAACTCCTTCTAAACATTGAATTGACATTTTGAGGAGATACTCACAACTTCTTCTTTTATTTCTTTTTTTTCTTTTTTTTTTCGATTTTTTTCTTTTTCAATTTTTTTCATTTTTCTATTTCATTTTTTTCTCTTTTTTTTTTTCTTCTGAACATAACATCACTTCTTGAACATTTTGGTTCTCCCATATTCACTTTGTCATCAAGGAACAAAATCTTCTCAAAAGAGCACCCATACACCATAGTCTAGCTGCTAACTCAACAAGGTAGGCAGTTTTTATATGTAGCTGTTATCTTGTGAAACATTTGTATGAAGGGGCTAACTTTGAGGGGTAATTCAAAGTGAAAAAGGCTTCAAATCTTAGTGAATCATGAATGCAATGCTTAGAGGAATGAAATGAGAACCATACTTATGCGTTTTGACATGACACACATCACAAGGAGAACTACACACACCTAGATGAGACTGGGTATAGATGTACCTGCCTAAGGAGGTTCTACCTTACAATATATGTAACTTGCCAAATGTCAAGATCAAGCGTACTCATCTATAGATTCATTCTATGCCTACTGTGTACAAGACTTCCCCATGTATGCACAATTCAATGAATATTGAATCATTATCTTTTGAAAGCTCTAAGTTTGGGAAATGTAACATGATAGCATAGTAAACAAGCAAGCAAAGCATGAAAAACATTCAATTATGTTCAAAATTTTAAATTTTTCTTATTCAAAAATTTGAAAAATATAAACAACTAAAATGCAAAATGGGAAAATGCAATCCCTCCCCCAAGCTAAACATCACATTGTCCTCAATGTGAGCACAAAGACTAAATATGCAACGAGATGCTCAATGGGAAGAAGGGTAAAAAAGGGAAAAAGATGAGAGGAGAGTGAAGCTTACTAGTCAGCGCGGACTCCCCCAAGCTAGTCTTTTGGACTTGACAAGGAAGGTCTTTATAGATTCTTCAAAAACTCTTTCATCTGCAAAATAAATCCTAACAAAACAACGAAAAAGGGAATGCAAAAATAAAAAATGCAAAAAAGGAAAGGAAACACGGGTTGCCTCCCGAGAAGCACTGGTTTAACGTACCGCTCGACGAATTCTTCTATGAAATCATCTGGTTGGGGATTGACGCTCTATATAGACAATATCTAAACATCCGATAATGGAATTGCTGTAGTAGAGTTTCAATCGGTGTCCATTGACCTTGAATTTTTCACCATTACTAGTCATTATTTCCACATAACCGTATTTCCTTACAGATGTGACAATGAATGGTCCAGACCATCTTGATCGAAGTTTTCCGGGAAAAATTTTCAAACGGGAGTTGAAGAGAAGTACTTGGTCACCGACATTGAATTCTTTTCTGATTATCCTCTTGTCGTGCCAACGCTTCGTTTTCTCTTTATAAATCCTAGAATTCTCGTAAGCTTGCAAACGAAACTCTTCTAGCTCATTCAGTTGCAAAATTCGTCTATCAGCGCTAAGCTTAGTGTCTAAGTTGAGTTCTTTGATAGCCCAGTGAGCTTTGTACTCTAACTCAACGGGGAAATGACAGGCCTTTCCATAAACCAACCGATAGGGAGATGTTCCAATCGGGGTTTTGAAAGCTGTGCGATAAGCCCATAAGGTGTCATCGAGCTTATTACTCCAATCAGTTCTAGATTTCGAGACTACTTTTTGAAGAATTGTTTTTAGCTCTCTATTCGAAACTTCTACTTGACCGCTGGTCTGGGGGTGGTAGGCTAAACCTCGTTTGTGATACATACCATACTTGGCAAGCAGAGTGTCTAACTGCTTTTCTCCGAAATGAGTTCCTCGATCACTTATCACGGTTCTGGGTACACCAAAACGCGGAAAGATGATCTTTTTAAATAGTCGTATCACAGCTCTAGCATCATTGTTGGAGGTGGCAATTGCTTCTACCCACTTTGAAACATAGTCGACAACGACTAAAATGTAACGATTTCCATTTGAAGAAGGGAATGGTCCTTGATAGTCAATACCCCAGACATCGAATATCTCGACTTCTAATATGCCGTTTTGAGGCATTTTATGTCTTTTGGATATTTGACCTATTCGTTGACAAGCATCACAAGCCATAACAAAGTCTCTTGAATCTTTAAACATCGAGGGCCAGAAAAACCCGGATTGTAAGACTTTGGCTACGGTCTTGGACGGACCATGATGACCACCATAAGCAGATGAGTAGCATCCTTCTAAAACTCCTTTTAATTCCCACTGGGGGATATAACGTCTATACAGACCATCTGAGCACTGCTTGAAAAGATAGGGGTCATCCCAAACAAAGGATTTTGCATCATGCAAAAATCTCTTTCTTTGGTTATAAGAAAGGTCGGAGGGTAGCTGGCGACTGACAAGGAAGTTGGCAATATTAGCATACCAAGGAGAAGAGTCCGCAATTGCCATTAATGAATCATCAGCGAACGAATCATTAATTGGCGTTGGTAGTCCTATTTCAGTTACTCTTATCCTTGAGAGGTGGTCAGCGACTACATTCTCTGCTCCTTTCTTATCCCGGATCTCTAAATCAAACTCTTGAAGGAGTAAAATCCATCGGATAAGTCTAGGTTTTGCCTCTTTCTTTGAAAGCAGATATTTCAAGGCAGTATGGTCAGTGTAGACAATTACTTTTGATCCTATTAGAAACGAGCGAAATTTGTCTAAGGCATAGACAATGGCGAGAAGTTCTTTCTCAGTGGTGGCATAGTTGATTTGGGCAGGATCTAGGGTTTTACTAGCATAGTAAATCGCATGAAGAAACTTTTCCTTTCTTTGCCCTAAAACAACTCCTACAGCATAATCACTTGCATCGCACATCAATTCAAAGGGCAGATTCCAATCAGGCGACTGGATTATAGGTGCGGTGATCAAAGCACGTTTGATTTTGTTGAATGCCTCAAGGCATTCCTTTGTGAAATTGAAAGGTGCATCCTTGAAAAGAAGCTCAGTCAGAGGCTTGGCTATCTTTGAAAAATCTTTTATAAATCGTCGGTAGAAACCGGCGTGGCCAAGGAAACTCCTGATTCCTTTTACATTAGCAGGGGGTGGCAGCTGTTCAATAACTTGGATCTTAGCTCGATCCACTTACCTAAAACTACACCTTCGTTCACCATGAAGTGACACTTTTCCCAGTTGAGAACAAGGTTGACTTCTTCACAGCGTTTTAGAACTCTGGATAGATTTGTCAAACAATGATCAAAGGAAATGCCATAGACGCTAAAGTCGTCCATAAATACTTCCATGATAGATTCAACAAAATCTGAGAAGATACTGGTCATGCAACGCTGGAAAGTGGCAGGTGCATTACACAAGCCAAATGGCATTCTGCGATAAGCGAAAGTACCATGGGGACAGGTGAAGGTGGCTTTCTCTTGGTCCTCAGGTTGGATAGGGATTTGGAAAAATCCTGAGTAACCATCTAGCTAACAGAAATACTTGTGACAAGCTAACCTCTCTAGCATTTGGTTAATGAAGGGTAGAGGATAGTGATCTTTCCTAGTTGATTGATTCAGCTTTCTGTAGTCAATACACATACGCCATCCCGTCACAATCCTTGTGGGGATGAGCTCATTCTTCTCATTTTTGACTACTGTTGTTCCTCCTTTCTTGGGAACAACTTGAACAGGGCTAACCCATTTAGAGTCAGAGATTGCATAGATTATGCCAGCATCTAGCAATTTCATAACTTCAGTTTTAACTACTTCCTGCATGTTGGGATTAAGACGGCGTTGACCTTGAACACAAGGTTTTTGGCCTTCTTCTAAATTGATTCTATGCATGCAGAAGTCTGGGCTTATGCCTGTTAAATCTTCGAGTTTGTAACCTATTGCCTTTCTATGCTTCTTCAAGACAGTCAATAGTGAGGTTAACTGATTTTCATCTAGGAGAGCACTCACTATGACTGGGCAATACTCAGATTCATCTAAAAAAGCATATTTTAGATTCGAGGGAAGAGGTTTTAGTTCAGGTTTTTGTACTTCTGCCTTGGCAGGAGTATCAATCAAGCTTATGAACTCTTTAATTTCTTCTGACGGTATCTCTTCTCCGGTCAAGTCCTTTTCCAGCTCACTGATCTCGAAATTGTCATTCTCGCAGATATCCTCCAACAACAAGATTGCCTCTAAAGGATCCTCGATTATTGATGGATACAGAGATTCATCAACAATGGAGTCGACAATATCAATAAAACAACAAGACTCCTCTAGCATGGGGCTTTTCATCGCACTGTTCAAGTTATAGGTGACTTTATCATCACCTACTTCTAGTGTCAGTTTTCCATTCTTAACATCGATTACTGCTCCGGCAGTGTGTAAAAATGGCCTTCCTAAAATAATGGGGATTTGAGAATCTTCAGCCATATCTAGCACGATGAAATCGACGGGAATGAAAAACTTTTCTACTTTGACAGGCACATCTTCTAAAACTCCCATAGGTTGTTTTAAAGAACGGTCTGCCATTTGCAGAGTGATACTGGTGCATTTGAGAATTCCCATATTCAACTTTTCACTTATGGAATAGGGCATGACGCTTACACTGGCACCTATATCGCATAGAGCTTTATCGATTGTGTAGGTGCCTATAGTGCAAGGTATAGAGAAACTACCGGGATCCTTTAACTTAGGAGGGGACTTATTTTGCAACAAAGCACTGCACTCAGCTGTGAATGCTATGATTTCAACATCGTCTAAAGTCCTCTTCTTAGTTAAGATATCCTTCATGAATTTTGTGTAAGAAGGGATTTGAGTGATCAATTCAGTGAAGGGAACCGTTACCTGGAGGTTTTTGACCACTTCCATGAATTTGCTAAACTGGGTTTCCTTATGATTTCTCCTCAAGCGTTGGGGAAATGGAACTTGGATTTTGATGGGTTCCTTCACAGGTTCATCCTTCTTTTCTTTGTTTTCTGCTTCCTTAGCGGTGGATGGTTGGGAATCTTTTTGGCTTTCTACTGGTGTTGGCTCAACTATTGTTTCCTTGGGTTGTTGAGGTTCCTTATAAGTGGTACCACTCCTAAGGGTGATAGCATTAGCGGTGTCCCTCGGTTGCTCACCATGGGTGGGAGTTGGCCTTGTTTCCTTTGGGTATTAGAGGCACCTAATTGAGCCATTTGAGTTTCAAGCATCTTGATGGCAGCATTTTGAGCTTGATCACTCTTTTGAAGTTGAGCAAACATTGAATCTTGTTTTTGAACAACTTGGAGAAGCATGGATTCAATTTTGCTCAGGCTAGAGTCATTGGGTTGGCTTTGATTTTGGGGTGGTTGGTGTTGAGGTAGGTGTTGGTGTTGGTAAGGTTGATTGAAGTTAGGTTGAAATGGAGGTCTCTGGTTTTGAAAACCAGGTGGATTATAGGGCTTCTGTTGATGTGGTATGAATGGTTGTTGAATCTGATAGTGGGGATTCTGAATGTTGGTGCTTTTGTAGGACAAAAGAGGATGGTTCTTTGTGTTCTCATTATAGAAGTTTGAGAAAGCATTGCCCTGCCTGTATGCTTGGTAGGCATTGACTTGCTCTAGCGAACTCCTACATTCTTGAAAACTGTGTCCTCCAACCCCACATGTCTCACATACCACTACGTGGTTAGTGACGTTAACATGTTGCTTGGATTGGGAAGAGCTTCCTACTTGTTGCTGCAGAAGGGCTAATTGGGCTTCTAGGAGTGCTACTTTGCTTGAATCTTCCTGCTTGGTTTTGAGCGGCATAGCACGTGAGTTGCTATACTGAGAGTCGTGAATTGCCATTGACTCGATAGTTGCACTAGCTATTTCTACATCGATCTGATCGAAACGACCATTGTTAGCGGAGTCGAGGATACGACGCGATTCGCCACAACAACCGTTGTAGAAGGTGATAGCAAGAACCATGAATCAAGGCCATGATGAGGGCATTCTCTTTGTAATTCTTTGTACCTTTCCCATGCCTCATAAAGGCTTTCATCGCCTCTCTGACGGAATCCAGTGATTTGACTTCGTAAGAGTGCGGTTCGTTCTGGTGGGAAGTACTTTTGATAGAAAGCAAGAACTAGACTATCCCAGTCGGCTATTCTTAAGGCAACTCGGTCAAGGCTATTGATCCAAAGTTTAGCCTTTCCTTTTAAAGAGAAGGGAAAGAGCATTTCCCTAATCTGCTCTTGGGATACTCCAGTTTGTCTAATTGTGGTGTTATAGTCACAAAAGTTTTGAATATGAAGGTTGCGATCTTCTGTGGCATTGCCACTAAATTGACTTCTTTCTATTAAACTGATGAAGGCAGGTTTGATTTCAAAGTTTCGGGCTGTGATTTGGGGTGTAGCAATACCCCTTGGAAGTGTATCTGCAGTTGGTTTGGAATGGTCTGAAAGTCGAACCATTTTCTTTTGTGAAGATGAAGATGGAAGTGTTGTTTGAAAGTTGATTGGTTTTTGAGAATGGAGATGAGAATGGATCTTCTTTTCCTTCAAGATTAGATAAAATATCCGAGTAATTCTCACGAATACGGTCTAAACTTGAAGTATCAGAAGCTTTTGAGATTTCGTTGAATAGCTTTAGTCTCCTACGCAGAGTCCTTTCTAGATCGGGGTCTAAAGAGATAGGGGTCCCTAGTCTAGAAGATCTGGGCATAAGATTGAAAAGCTAAGATGAAAAATCAAGAGAGGTCTGAAGGAATTTGGGTTCCTAAAGACTAGATAAAACTAATTGCAATAAAAATCACAAGAAAAAGGAAAACTAAACCGTGCTCCCCGGCAACGGCGCCAAAATTTGATCGGGCCTGTCGCAAGCCCTGGTCAAAGATAATTACCCAGACTAGGCTAATAACAAATTAATGTAATTAGGGAAGTAGGGGTCGATCCTCAGGGAGATGGTGTTTCCTATAGAATGTGAAATGTCTTGCAATTGGGTCTTATCTAATGAGTATCTGGGTTTTGGGGTTTTGATTTTTAAACTAATAAAAAGCATAAATGGAAACAAAATAAAAGCAAATCAAAACGAAAACAATAAAGCAGGTGATGAATTAACAATGGTAAAAAGAATCTAGGGAAGTAGGTTCACACATGTAGATTAACATATTGATGAAATTGGATTTAGAACATGCTGATAATTCATTGTGAGTTCGTAAGAATGATGTGTTCATTACAATCATTTCTACTTTGACAGGCACATCTTCTAAAACTCCCATAGGTTGTTTTAAAGAACGGTCTGCCATTTGCAGAGTGATACTGGTGCATTTGAGAATTCCCATATTCAACTTTTCACTTATGGAACAGGGCATGACGCTTACACTGGCACCTAGATCGCATAGAGCTTTATCGATTGTGTAGGTGCCTATAGTGCAAGGTATAGAGAAACTACCGGGATCCTTTAACTTAGGAGGGGACTTATTTTGCAACAAAGCACTGCACTCAGCTGTGAATGCTATGATTTCAACATCATCTAAAGTCCTCTTCTTAGTTAAGATATCCTTCATGAATTTTGTGTAAGAAGGGATTTGAGTGATCAATTCAGTGAAGGGAACCGTTACCTGGATGTTTTTGACCACTTCCATGAATTTGCTAAACTGGGTTTCCTTATGATTTCTCCTCAAGCGTTGGGGAAATGGAACTTGGATTTTGATGGGTTCCTTCAAAGGTTCATCCTTCTTTTCAGGTTTGTTTTCCGCTTCCTTAGCGGTGGATTGTTGGGTATCTTTTTGGCTTTCTACTAGTGTTGGCTCAACTATTGTTTCCTTTGGTTGCTGAGGTTCCTTATAAGTGGTACCACTCCTAAGGGTGATAGCATTAACGGTCTCCCTCGGTTGCTCACCATGAGGTGGGAGTTGGCCTTGTTTCCTTTGGGCATTAGAAGCAGCCAATTGGGCCATTTGAGTTTCAAGCATCTTGATGGCAGCACTTTGAGCTTGATCACTCTTTTGAAGTTGAGCAAACATTGAATCTTGTTTTTGAACAACTTGGAGAAGCATGGATTCAATTTTGCTCAAGCTTGAGTCATTGGGTTGGCTTTGATTTTGGGGTGGTTGGTGTTGAGGTTGGTGTTGGTAAGGTTGATTGAAGTTAGGTTGAAATGGAGGTCTCTGGTTTTGAAAACCAGGTGGATTATAGGGCTTTTGTTGATGTGGTATGAATGGTTGTTGAATCTGATGGTGGGGATTCTGAATGTTGGTGCTTTTGTAGGACAAAAGAGGATGGTTCTTTGTGTTCTCATTATAGAAGTTTGAGAAAGCATTGCCCTGCCTGTATGCTTGGTAGGCATTGACTTGCTCTAGCGAACTCCTACATTCTTGAAAACTGTGTCCTCCAACCCCAAATGTCTCACATACCACTACGTGGTTAGTGACGTTAACATGTTGCTTGGATTGAGAAGAGCTTCCTACTTGTTGTTGCAGAAGGGCTAATTGGGCTTCTAGGAATGCTACTTTGCTTGAATCTTCCTGCTTCGTTTTGAGCGGCATAGCACGTGAGTTGCTATACTGAGAGTCGTGAATTGTCATTGACTCGATAGTTGCACTAGCTATTTCTACATCGATCTGATCGAAACGACCATTGTTAGCGGAGTCGAGGATACGACGCGATTCGCCACAACAACCGTTGTATATGGTGATAGCTAAGAACCATGAATCAAGGCCATGATGAGGGCATTCTCTTTGTAGTTCTTTGTACCTCTCCCATGCCTCATAAAGGCTTTCATCGCCTCTCTGACGGAATCCACTGATTTGACTTCGTAAGAGTGCGGTTCGTTCTGGTGGGAAGTACTTTTGATAGAAAGCAAGAACTAGACTATCCCAGTCAGGTATTCTTAAGGCAACTCGGTCAAGGCTATTGATCCAAAGTTTAGCCTTTCCTTTTAAAGAGAAGGGAAAGAGCATTTCCCTAATCTGCTCTTGGGATACTCCAGTTTGTCTAGTTGTGGAGCAATAGTCACAGAAGTTTTGAATATGAAGGTTGCGATCTTCTGTGGCATTGCCACTAAATTGACTTCTTTCTATTAAACTGATGAAGGCAGGTTTGATTTCAAAGTTTCGGGCTGTGATTTGGGGTGTAGCAATACCCCTTGGAAGTGTATCTGCAGTTGGTTTGGAATGGTCTGAAAGTCGAACCATTTTCTTTTGTGAAGATGAAGATTGAATGTTGTTTGAAGGTTGATTGGTTTTTTTAGAATGGAGATGAGAATGGATCTTCTTCTCCTTCAAGATTAGATAAAATATCCGAGTAATTCTCACGGAATACGGTCTATTCTAAACTTGAGTATCAGAAGTTTTGAGATTTCGTTGAATAGCCTTAGTCTCCTACGCAGAGTCCTTCTAGTTCGGGGTTCCTTCTAAAGAGATAGGGGCCTGTCTAGAAGATCTGGGCATGAAGATTGAAAAGCTAAGATGAAAAATCAAGAGAGGTCTGAAGGAATTTGGGTTCCTAAAGACTAGATAAAACTAATTGCAATAAAAATCACAAGAAAAAGGAAAACTAAACCGTGCTCCCCGGCAACGGCGCCAAAATTTGATCGGGCCTGTCGCAAGCCCCGGTCAAAGATAATTACCCAGACTAGGCTAATAACAAATTAATGTAATTAGGGAAGTTGGGGTCGATCCTCAGGGAGATGGTGTTTCCTATAGAATGTGAAATGTCTTGCAATTGGGTCTTATCTAATGAGTATCTGGGTTTTGGGGTTTTGATTTTTAAACTAATAAAAAGCATAAATGGAAACAAAATAAAAGCAAATCAAAACGAAAACAATAAAGCAGGTGATGAATTAACAATGGTAAAAAGAATCTAGGGAAGTAGGTTCACACATGTAGATTAACATATTGATGAAATTCGATTTTGAACATGCTGATAATTCATTGTGAGTTCGTAAGAATGATGTGTTCATTACAATCATTTCTACTTTGACAGGCACATCTTCTAAAACTCCCATAGGTTGTTTTAAAGAACGGTCTGCCATTTGCAGAGTGATACTGGTGCATTTGAGAATTCCCATATTCAACTTTTCACTTATGGAACAGGGCATGACGCTTACACTGGCACCTAGATCGCATAGAGCTTTATCGATTGTGTAGGTGCCTATAGTGCAAGGTATAGAGAAACTACCGGGATCCTTTAACTTAGGAGGGGACTTATTTTGCAACAAAGCTTTGCAGTCAGCTGTGAATGCTATGATTTCAACATCATCTAAAGTCCTCTTCTTAGTTAAGATATCCTTAATGAATTTTGTGTAAGAAGGGATTTGAGTGATCAATTCAGTGAAGGGAACCGTTACCTGGATGTTTTTGACCACTTCCATGAATTTGCTAAACTGGGTTTCCTTATGATTTCTCCTCAAGCGTTGGGGAAATGGAACTTGGATTTTGATGGGTTCCTTCACAGGTTCATCCTTCTTTTCTTTGTTTTATGCTTCCTTAGCGGTGGATGGTTGGGAATCTTTTTGGCTTTCTACTGGTGTTGGCTCAACTATTGTTTCCTTGGGTTGCTGAGGTTCCTTATAAGTGGTACCACTCCTAAGGGTGATAGCATTAGCGGTGTCCCTCGGTTGCTCACCATGAGGTGGGAGTTGGCCTTGTTTCCTTTGGGTATTAGAGGCAGCTAATTGAGCCATTTGAGTTTCAAGCATCTTGATGGCAGCATTTTGAGCTTGATCACTCTTTTGAAGTTGAGCAAACATTGAATCTTGTTTTTGAACAACTTGGAGAAGCATGGATTCAATTTTTCTCAGGCTAGAGTCATTGGGTTGGCTTTGATTTTGGGGTGGTTGGTGTTGAGGTAGGTGTTGGTGTTGGTAAGGTTGATTGAAGTTAAGTTGAAATGGAGGTCTCTGGTTTTGAAAACCAGGTGGATTATAGGGCTTCTGTTGATGTGGTATGAATGGTTGTTGAATCTGATGGTGGGGATTCTGAATGTTGGTGCTTTTGTAGGATAAAAGAGGATGGTTTTTTGTGTTCTCATCATAGAAGTTTGAGAAAGCATTGCCCTGCCTGTATGCTTGGTAGGCATTGACTTGCTCTAGCAAACTCCTACATTCTTGAAAACTGTGTCCTCCAACCCCACATGTCTCACATAACACTACGTGGTTAGTGACGTTAACATGTTGCATGGATTGGCAAGAGCTTCCTACTTGTTGCTGCAGAAGGGCTATTTGGGCTTCTAGGAGTGCTACTTTGCTTGAATCTTCCTGCTTGGTTTTGAGCGGCATAGCACGTGAGTTGCTATACTGAGAGTCGTGAATTGCCATTGACTCGATAGTTGCACTAGCTATTTCTACATCGATCTGATCGAAATGACCATTGTTAGCGGAGTCGAGGATACGACGCGATTCGCCACAACAACCGTTGTATATGGTGATAGCTAAGAACCATGAATCAAGGCCATGATGAGGGCATTCTCTTTGTAATTCTTTGTACCTCTCCCATGCCTCATAAAGGCTTTCATCGCCTCTCTGACGGAATCCACTGATTTGACTTCGTAAGAGTGCGGTTCGTTCTGGTGGGAAGTACTTTTGATAGAAAGCAAGAACTAGACTATCCCAGTCAGGTATTCTTAAGGCAACTCGGTCAAGGCTATTGATCCAAAGTTTAGCCTTTCCTTTTAAAGAGAAGGGAAAGAGCATTTCCCTAATCTGCTCTTGGGATACTCCAGTTTGTCTAGTTGTGGAGCAATAGTCACAGAAGTTTTGAATATGAAGGTTGCGATCTTCTGTGGCATTGCCACTAAATTGACTTCTTTCTATTAAACTGATGAAGGCAGGTTTGATTTCAAAGTTTCGGGCTGTGATTTGGGGTGTAGCAATACCCCTTGGAAGTGTATCTGCAGTTGGTTTGGAATGGTCTGAAAGTCGAACCATTTTCTTTTGTGAAGATGAAGATTGAATGTTATTTGAAAGTTGATTGGTTTTTGAGAATGGAGATGAGAATGGATCTTCTTTTCCTTCAAGATTAGATAAAATATCCGAGTAATTCTCACGAATACGGTCTAAACTTGAAGTATCAGAAGCTTTTGAGATTTCGTTGAATAGCCTTAGTCTTCTACGCAGAGTCCTTTCTAGTTCGGGGTCTAAAGAGATAGGGGTCCCTAGTCTAGAAGATCTGGGCATAAGATTGAAAAGCTAAGATGAAAAATCAAGAGAGGTCTGAAGGAATTTGGGTTCCTAAAGACTAGATAAAACTAATTGCAATAAAAATCACAAGAAAAAGGAAAACTAAACCGTGCTCCCCGGCAACGGCGCCAAAATTTGATCGGGCCTGTCGCAAGCCCCGGTCAAAGATAATTACCCAGACTAGGCTAATAACAAATTAATGTAATTAGGGAAGTTGGGGTCGATCCTCAGGGAGATGGTGTTTCCTATAGAATGTGAAATGTCTTGCAATTGGGTCTTATCTAATGAGTATCTGGGTTTTGGGGTTTTGATTTTTAAACTAATAAAAAGCATAAATGGAAACAAAATAAAAGCAAATCAAAACGAAAACAATAAAGCAGGTGATGAATTAACAATGGTAAAAAGAATCTAGGGAAGTAGGTTCACACATGTAGATTAACATATTGATGAAATTGGATTTAGAACATGCTGATAATTCATTGTGAGTTCGTAAGAATGATGTGTTCATTACAATCATTTCTACTTTGACAGGCACATCTTCTAAAACTCCCATAGGTTGTTTTAAAGAACGGTCTGCCATTTGCAGAGTGATACTGGTGCATTTGAGAATTCCCATATTCAACTTTTCACTTATGGAACAGGGCATGACGCTTACACTGGCACCTAGATCGCATAGAGCTTTATCGATTGTGTAGGTGCCTATAGTGCAAGGTATAGAGAAACTACCGGGATCCTTTAACTTAGGAGGGGACTTATTTTGCAACAAAGCACTGCACTCAGCTGTGAATGCTATGATTTCAACATCATCTAAAGTCCTCTTCTTAGTTAAGATATCCTTAATGAATTTTGTGTAAGAAGGGATTTGAGTGATCAATTCAGTGAAGGGAACCGTTACCTGGATGTTTTTGACCACTTCCATGAATTTGCTAAACTGGGTTTCCTTATGATTTCTCCTCAAGCGTTGGGGAAATGGAACTTGGATTTTGATGGGTTCCTTCACAGGTTCATCCTTCTTTTCTTTGTTTTCTGCTTCCTTAGCGGTGGATGGTTGGGAATCTTTTTGGCTTTCTACTGGTGTTGGCTCAACTATTGTTTCCTTGGGTTGCTGAGGTTCCTTATAAGTGGTACCACTCCTAAGGGTGATAGCATTAGCGGTGTCCCTCGGTTGCTCACCATGAGGTGGGAGTTGGCCTTGTTTCCTTTGGGTATTAGAGGCAGCTAATTGAGCCATTTGAGTTTCAAGCATCTTGATGGCAGCATTTTGAGCTTGATCACTCTTTTGAAGTTGAGCAAACATTGAATCTTGTTTTTGAACAACTTGGAGAAGCATGGATTCAATTTTGCTCAGGCTAGAGTCATTGGGTTGGCTTTGATTTTGGGGTGGTTGGTGTTGAGGTAGGTGTTGGTGTTGGTAAGGTTGATTGAAGTTAGGTTGAAATGGAGGTCTCTGGTTTTGAAAACCAGGTGGATTATAGGGCTTCTGTTGATGTGGTATGAATGGTTGTTGAATCTGATGGTGGGGATTCTGAATGTTGGTGCTTTTGTAGGACAAAAGAGGATGGTTCTTTGTGTTCTCATTATAGAAGTTTGAGAAAGCATTGCCCTGCCTGTATGCTTGGTAGGCATTGACTTGCTCTAGCGAACTCCTACATTCTTGAAAACTGTGTCCTCCAACCCCACATGTCTCACATACCACTACGTGGTTAGTGACGTTAACATGTTGCATGGATTGGGAAGAGCTTCCTACTTGTTGCTGCAGAAGGGCTATTTGGGCTTCTAGGAGTGCTACTTTGCTTGAATCTTCCTGCTTGGTTTTGAGCGGCATAGCACGTGAGTTGCTATACTGAGAGTCGTGAATTGCCATTGACTCGATAGTTGCACTAGCTATTTCTACATCGATCTGATCGAAACGACCATTGTTAGCGGAGTCGAGGATACGACGCGATTCGCCACAACAACCGTTGTATATGGTGATAGCTAAGAACCATGAATCAAGGCCATGATGAGGGCATTCTCTTTGTAATTCTTTGTACCTCTCCCATGCCTCATAAAGGCTTTCATCGCCTCTCTGACGGAATCCAGTGATTTGACTTCGTAAGAGTGCGGTTCGTTCTGGTGGGAAGTACTTTTGATAGAAAGCAAGAACTAGACTATCCCAGTCGGCTATTCTTAAGGCAACTCGGTCAAGGCTATTGATCCAAAGTTTAGCCTTTCCTTTTAAAGAGAAGGGAAAGAGCATTTCCCTAATCTGCTCTTGGGATACTCCAGTTTGTCTAATTGTGGAGCAATAGTCACAGAAGTTTTGAATATGAAGGTTGCGATCTTTCTGTGGCATTGCCACTAAATTGACTTCTTTCTATTAAACTGATGAAGGCAGGTTTGATTTCAAAGTTTCGGGATGTGATTTGGGGTGTAGCAATACCCCTTGGAAGTGTATCTGCAGTTGGTTTGGAATAGTCTGAAAGTCGAACCATTTTCTTTTGTGAAGATGAAGATTGAATGTTATTTGAAAGTTGATTGGTTTTTGAGAATGGAGATGAGAATGGATCTTCTTTTCCTTCAAGATTAGATAAAATATCCGAGTAATTCTCACGAATACGGTCTAAACTTGAAGTATCAGAAGCTTTTGAGATTTCGTTGAATAGCCTTAGTCTCCTACGCAGAGTCCTTTCTAGTTCGGGGTCTAAAGAGATAGGGGTCCCTAGTCTAGAAGATCTGGGCATAAGATTGAAAAGCTAAGATGAAAAATCAAGAGAGGTCTGAAGGAATTTCGGTTCCTAAAGACTAGATAAAACTAATTGCAATAAAAATCACAAGAAAAAGGAAAACTAAACCGTGCTCCCCGGCAACGGCGCCAAAATTTGATCGGGCCTGTCGCAAGCCCCGGTCAAAGATAATTACCCAGACTAGGCTAATAACAAATTAATGTAATTAGGGAAGTAGGGGTCGATCCTCAGGGAGATGTTGTTTCCTATAGAATGTGAAATGTCTTGCAATTGGGTCTTATCTAACGAGTATCTGGGTTTTGGGGTTTTGATTTCTAAACTAATAAAAAGCATAAATGAAAACAAAATAAAAGCAAATCAAAAAGAAAACAATAAAGCAAGTGATGAATTAACAATGATAAAAAGAATCTAGGGAAGTAGGTTCACACATGTAGATTAACATATTGATGAAGTTGGATTTAGAAAATGCAAATAATTCATTGTGAGTTCGTAAGAATGATGTGTTCATTACAATCATAGATCAGATGGTCTAGCAGGCTTTTAGGCAATTTACTAGGTCTAATCTACCATGTCATGCTTTGTCTATTCAATTCACGTATTTCTACTTTAGAAAAGAATTCCATTTAAGTCAATGATTTTGATCAGGAATCGTTAACTATCATTATAGTCCAAACATGCATAGACACAATATTTTAAAAGCACAAATTCTTTTATCCAATTATCATCTTTTAATCAACCTACATGGCTACCCTACACCCTAGAAAAACGACTACTCACTCATGGTGATGTTTAGATCTAAGATGATGTTAATAATAAAAACTAGGATAGACATGTTTATTTGGTTTTGATAATATTTTAAGACTCTCTAATTGGCGATAATAACGACGCTAAATTGACAATCTAGGGAAATGAAATGATTACAACGATATTGAAATTGAATCTAAAATAACATGTAAAGAAAATAGCAATCAAATAAGAAACATAAAGACTTTAAACAAAAGATAAAATAGGAATACCTAGACGACGATCAATAACGACAATGATGAAATATAAACAACCATAATAGGAATTCCTTGCTTAGAATAGTCGATCCACGAATTACAATACTTGAACCACATAAAGTAGATTACAAAGATGAAATTTTTATTGATCTAGGCTAAGGATTTGATGTAGAAAAGACAGAAATAAACTAAGAAACTAAGGACAAAAAGGAAGAAGAAAATGATCTAGACAAGAGAAGAGAGGCTAGGTTTCTCTCCTCCTAATCTAGGGTTTCTATATGTGTAGAGAAGTGTGTAGAAGTGTAGGGAGGTGTGTTGAGAAGTGGTGGCTGAGGCATTCTTATACAGCAGTAGGTTTTGTGGGGAAGGGGTCATGCATTCATCACATAGGACAAAAAGGAGGAAGTCGAAGCAAAAGCTCGGATCAGCAAACATACCCGATCGGGTACATTACTTACCCAATCGGGTATATTGTGTTCTTGGTGCTTTGACTTTCGTTTCATCTCCCTTGGCCTATGACTTGACTTTCATAATCCCCCTTGACCTTTTTATGTCGGGTTTGTTGATAGGGTTTGATGTAAAATGATGATTTCTTCGCCTAACTGATCGATCTTCTGACAACTGCGAAATCGTCTTTGCTTCTTCTTTCTTTTGAATCAGTGAACCTTCTTGAAATGTCTTTGACTTGGTCAAGCTTGCTTCTTCAAATCGTCGGGTTCTAGGCAAATGCTCGGGAATATAGAAAAAGGGCGTAGAAACGTCACTTTCCCTACAAAACAGGTTAGAACATAGAAATTCGCCTAGAAGACGATATTAGCTCTTAAAATGGCTTAACAAAGCACATATGACATACAAAACCGAGCTAAATTGAGGGTTAAAATCATAAAATTATTCACTTATCAAATATCTATGAGGAAAACCGTCTAAATGAATGCATGATCCTTATAAGCCACTAGTATCATAAAGCATGAAAAAATGTTCGCCTCTTAGCGGTGCAAGTCTAATGAAAATTTCGAGTCCCGTCTACTATTAGCTTGGTCAAGAGCGATAAAATGGAAGATGGAAATGAGATCCCCGTGACGTTATTAAACACAATAGCATATGGAATTCACGTCTCTCAACTAAATGAGACACAAGGGTTCCCGTCTCACTATGCAACTCAATGGTAATTGATCCAGGAAAGGTTAAGGGAAAATGAGATTTGAGCCTTATTGCTTGGAAATTTTTTTCATTTTTACAATTTTTTTCTTCTTTAGGTTTTCTTTTTCTTTCTTTTTGAGTTGCATTCTTGATTTGCAATTTTTGACATTATAGCACACGGTTTTCGTCTTTGCGTTGTTTCATTTTTGTGAGTAAAAGTGAAAGAACAATGAATCAAGGTTGGTTGCATAGTAGGACGGTCACCTAAGAATTCTTTCAACTAACGGAATATTCACATCAATTGGGGTTGTCGAGGTGGAATAAGCGCAAACTTATGACTCGGCATTAGTAGACGGGTCAAAACTCATTAGAAATACACAACCTAGGGCGTCTAAAATTCCACGATTAAGATGAACACTTTATGAATGAAAAAGTAGCTAGAAGGGATTATGCACATTCAACAAGTTTTCCAAATAGACAATTTATAAAACCATTTTTCTAAATGCAACTACATGCCATGATGCAATCTATATATACAACCTAAATGCACGTGCTCTAACTGGCTATATGACACACAAGCTAGTGCTATCTCCTAACAACACACAAGTGGCACACATGCCGATCAACAAAATCCACAACATCACATCCCGTCCTCCTCAAACAACAAGTAAGAAAAAAAAGAGATAAGGAAGAAGGGAATAGGAAAGATCTCACCATAGCGTCTTCATTTTCCATATTTCGTGCTTCTTATGATGTGGGGTGCACCTATAGATTGAGATAAGAGGAAGCACACAACAATATATACAAAATAAACTAATTTTTAGGATTTTCTTCAAAGTTTTCAATTTTTTTCAATTTTTTCAATATTTTTCGAAATTAATCTATACACTAATCTCCTCCCCACACTTAAATCGGACATTGTCCTCAATGGTCAAAAAGCTAGGAGGGGAAGAGCAAACTAAATGCAATAACATGTTTTTGAGTTTTTCAATAGCAAGAATATGTAAATGACAATGCAAAAAGTGAAATAAATCTAAAGTAAATGCAAACTAACTACATGGATGCAAGTTTGTTTATTGATATGAAAAGAGAGCTAATTTGAATTAACTCGCATTTGGATGCTTTGGGGAAAACTTTTGATTCAAGGAAATTTTATTTGGATTTTCAAAGTGGGGTAAGGGACAATGTTCAACTCATTAATGCCTAAGAATGAATAAAATTCATCAAAATGCATATGCTCAAGGGAGTGAAGTGGTCCACTTACTCATACCCACAAGGGAAGCTTGTCAATTTTGCCTCCGCTTTGTATCATCGTTGCTCAAAGCCCGGAGCAACTTATCAAATTTTGAGCAAACCCCATAAACAAGCACAAGTAAACGACAAGGGCACTCAAAGAATGATACACCGATAAACTCAACCTAAGCTCGATCGACTCTTCACCGTCTTCTTCGTGGTATAAGGTAGGAGATGTTGGTAAGATATAGCTAGACTCACATGGCAACTCTCCACACCCCTTGGTAATTTTGGGTGGCTTATCGTGGTAGACGGGAGGGGTAAAGAGTGTGAAAACACTCAACCTCTCAAGAGGATCAAGAGGCAAGGGCATAGAAGGCTTCAAAGTGGTAGGTGAAGGAGGAAGCAAGATCTCAACTTCACCGTGTTCTTCATCAAGAAGAGACTTTCTTAAGCAATTTTCTCTCATGGCCTGTTCAATCTCATCAACTTGGTTTTCCCAACTAGAAGAGGAGTCAAGGAGGCAAGGATCACCTTCAAAAGAGCTTATTGGAGAATTCAAATATGCTTCAATTTCATCATCAATAAGACAATCTATCTCATTCTCCCTAAAACTCTCCAAAGCTACAACACCAAACAAGTCATCACTTTCATCACTCTTCTCTTTTCTCAAACCACCAACAATGTCTTCAATGACATCCACCGAATAGACACTTTCCACCATCGGCTTGGACAAAACCTCCATCAAATAAAAATCAATTTTGCTCTCACCGACATTAAAAGAGAGGTGCCC
The DNA here is from genome assembly GCA_022085475.1 of Heliosperma pusillum. Classification (NCBI taxonomy): domain Eukaryota; kingdom Viridiplantae; phylum Streptophyta; class Magnoliopsida; order Caryophyllales; family Caryophyllaceae; genus Heliosperma; species Heliosperma pusillum. Next base: position 6,087 of record JAIUZE010024849.1, on the reverse strand, counting down.
TTTCTTGACATCAATAATGACACCCCCGGTTGCCATGAATGGTCTCCCAAGGATAATGTGAGTTTGTTGGTTTTCGGGAATGTCCAAGACAACAAAGTCGGCGGGGATGTAGATATTACCCACTTTGACCGGGATATCTTCAAGAATTCCCTTAGGATATTTGACCGAGCGGTCGGCAAGTTGTATGGTCATGGAAGTGGGTCTCAAATCTTCAAGGCCAAGCCTTTTTGCAAGGGGTAGAGGAAGGATGCTAACACTAGCTCCTAGATCACAAAGAGCTCTTGAAATCGGAATGTTTCCCACCACACAAGGTATAGAAAAGCTCCCCGGATCTTGAAGTTTCTTAGGCATGTTGTTCAAAAGCACCGCACTACATTCTCCCGTCAAGGCTACAAGCCCATCATTGGTTATGCTCCTCTTCTTGGTCAACACCTCCTTAAGAAATTTGGTGTAAAGTGGCATTTGGCTCGCCACCTCCGTGAAGGGTGATGAGGTTTCAAGCTTCTTTAGCATTCCCACAAACTTTGCAAATTTCTTCTCTTTACTCACGGTTTTGGGACGGTTGGGAAAAGGTAAAGGATGTGTGTAATCTTGGGTCACATTTGGAGGAGGTTGTGTAACAACCCGTAATTTGAAAGACGGAAATTATATTTGAAAAATAATAAATGTAATTTATTTTAATTTATTACGATTTATTTGGATTTATGATAATTTAATATAATTATTTTGAATTTATTCGGAATTAAAGAGAAGGTTTTACGGTTTAACCCCGAACGTCATTTAACTATTCCCGAGTCAACTTAAGTTCCGAAACAAACCCGAAACCCGACTTTGGCATGAGTCACACGCCCCATGTCACCTTTTTCCACTCACTTTAGATCTTTTAATTCTTTTGATTAAACTAATACGAATATCTAAGATATTTGTAGCTTTATCGATCCGTCAGTTTAAATTACGCAAATCGCTTAAAATCAGACCCGGTTTCTTCTCATACCACACGGCTCCCTCTTCCTCTCTTAGGACTAGATATTTTCTTTCTTTTGATTACAATAACATAATATCTAATTAATATCTAGATATTTGATTTAATTAACTTAATATCTAATTATATCTAAACAATTACCTTAATATAATTATAAAACTCGAGTCAATCCCGTAACAACAATTTCAAAACCCGACTCATTAATTCCTCTATAATTACACGGCACACCCACCCATTACTCACTAACTATCTTTTCATTTTACACTAAATCAACTTAATACCTTTTTAATACCTTCTTTAATATAATCAAAAATCGTTCTTGGTGTTCTTGAGCGTTCTTCATCGTTCTTGAGCAAAATCGTCACAAAACATTCGTTACTTGTTCAAATCCTTCTTCACTTATATTTCTAGAATCTCCTCTCCGCTCTTCATCTCCACGTACGTTTTATTTTCAATTCCGACAAAATCATTTTTCAACACTTTAATTATTGAAATCAAGTTTTAATTCTAATAATGTTATTCTTGTCATTTCTTATAGGGGAAGATTATGAAGACGAGTTTGGTGACTCGTATATTTTAGAAGAAGACTAGTAGACGGGTTTCTTAGTTCTTATTTTGGTGCTACTTGATTTTGTGCTAGCTAAGGTAACGATTCCGAGTTACTCGACGAATTAATGTTACATACTTTTGTTTTTGTTTATGTTGTTGTTATTTATGGTTTTAACTAGTAGCATGATAAGTTGTTATTTTTATTATGTTGTATGAATTTTTAACATGTTAGTGTTCTTGACATATTTGAATGATTTGTTCATAATCATGATTTTTGTATGAATGATTGTTAAATTGGATGTTGTTAATTAAAACATGTTAGAAATAATTTAGAGTGGTGGTTGATTTTGGCCGTGTATGGTGGCTGTTTAAGGGGCTGGAAAACCGACCCAAACCAGGCCGGTTCAGCCCAGTTCAGGCCGGTCCAGGCCGGTTCAGACCCGGTCTGGATTGGTCCGTGTATTGGTCATTTGCCTTGTGTCAATACTTGATTGTTTTGTTGTCGTTTTGACGGGTTTTAAATATGTTAAGCATGCGGGAAATTATTAAGAAACGGTTTTAGAAACGGTGGGCCAAAACAGGCCCAAACCAGGCCCGTGGGCCCAGTCCAGGCCCGGTTCTTGTCACGGCCCAAAACAGCCCGTGGGTCCCTCTTTGGACTTGTGACGGTTTTTGAGTTTATTGTTAGTTTATCATGTTTTGTAACATTTAGCAAGTGGGAAATTTTAAAAAGTAAATTATTTAATTAAAAAGTTTTCGTAATATTATTATTTCTCACATGTTAGAAATTATAATACGAGATTGTAGTTTAATTTGATATCCTTTAAGTCAAACGGGTTTTCGTATGATTTTAATAATTCACATGTTAGAAGTTGGGAATAAAATAGCATGAGATGAATATGATGATTTTATGTTCAAGTCTAATTGGTAAAGACTCTGTTTCTAGCCGGTTTGACCAAACGGGTTTGGTCAAACTAAGATCTAATCAGCTCCGTTTTGACTGATGACCCGTCGCGGGACTCGGGTCGGGGATTTGTCTTCAAGTAAGGTTTTATTTAATGAATGAATGAGCCTTAGTAGATATGAGGCGATAGGAGATTAATATGATTTATATGCCAATTGTACATGATAGGAAGTTTTCCTGTGAATGTTTAATTGTATGATATATGTCGTGTTGACTAAGTACCCATAGAGAATTATGAGTATATGGCGTCTTGACCATTCTACTTCTAAATGAGTATCTTGGACCATGACATGGATAGGCCTTACTATCTTTAACGAGTATATAGTTCACTGCTTGATAGCTTTTGTGTTCCGGCCTGGGGGGTTTATCTCCAAGCTGGAGCATGGCTGCCTAATTGCTTCCACTTTGGGAATGGAGCCAGCTTAAGTACTAGCCAACTCTGCTTAGGGGGTCGCCTAGTAGAGATTCTCATGTACTTTTGGTCATGAGACAGGGAATGGGTTAGCTGTTGTCGCTAGGTCTGATCAGTCTAGGACTAGGATGTTTTCCTACCTTGTGGTATAGCCTCGAGTTACAGAATTCGACTATTGACGGTGCTAAGAACTTATGCCTGTTTCTAGACGTATTGGTCTTTCATGTTTGATGATTCTATGAATCTTAGAAGGTGAGATGCAAGACGGCTAAGGTTGATAGAGTTTGGATTACCGCTTGTTAACTGATTCACATGATAGTTTGTATGATTAGGGTTGAGTGTATCATGGCCATGTTTTAAAGGTAACCTCTGAGCTAGCATACCAGCTTCCCTACCTCATGGTATAGTTTGTTAACCGATTCACATGATAGCTTGCATGAATAGCTTATTCTTCCTATGTTAAGTTATATGTTAGTTAATTGTTTCATAACATGAAAAGCATATCGTATATGTTAAGGTTTTGTATTTTCCATATACATCTCTTTTATGTTATTCATGTTTTATTAAACTCGACATTTCGTGGCTGGGAGAACTCGGAGTTACTCCCCACTGACTGTGGCTTTCGTGTTTATATTTAATGCGGTCGAACAGATGGTGTTGCATATTTGGGGTACATGGACGAGCTAGCGAGCGAAGTAGTTACCTTGGACCTATATTCGGTTCATAGTTTGTATATTATTGTACACACTTTTATTTCCGTATTTATACGGGAGATATGTCTCCCGTCTTGTATATTTCTTTTGTAGAATATTATTTTCGTTTTTTGAGCACCTTTTTCTTAGACACCTTTGTTTGGATTACTATTTTAATAGTAGGTTCCGGTTTTAAAATGTACCGATTTTCACTAAATTGAACCTATTAGAAACGTATTCTCATCTTTTATTTATTTAAATTATTTTTTTTCTTTCCGCAAATTTGAGGGTGTCACAGTTGGTATCAGAGCATTTTCGCTCCCGACGCACGTTTGTGTACCCTTGCATAAATAACTTGACCTTAATAAAATAATTAACTTGTGAGATAGAATGGTAAGATGGGTAGATTAGGATTTATGTTGTAGTCTCTTTGTGCTTGCTAAATGATAAGTACTAATCTGTGTTTTCTTTTGCAAGATGCCTCCGAGAATTGACAACACGATCCTAGCAGCTCTTACTGTTATTATTCAGAATCAGCAAAATCAACAAAATCAACAGCCAAATCCTATTCCTAATCCTCCTCCCGACCGTGAGAGACACGGGAGTTATACATGGGTTGCTTCACAACTATCTAGGAGCCAAGCCAAAACCTATGGTGGTGAAGTAGATCCCATTCAGCTTTCGGGGTGGATACGTGAAATGGAGAAGAACTTTTCTCTATATGATGTTCTGGATGCGGATAAAGTCCGTCTTGCTTCCCACTTCTTAGTGAAGGAAGTTGATCAGTGGTGGTCACTTACTGGCCCTACTTCTAAGTTGGAACCTGATTTCGGGTGGACTCGTTTCCGTGAGCTATTGGAGGCGAGGTTCTACCCGGATGAATTGAGACAGCAGAAACTGAAAGAATTCATGGACTTCAAACAGGGAATTCTTTCGGTTTAGGAGTTCACAACCAAGTTCAATGAGTTGGCTCATTATGTCACTCGGCTTATTAAAGTGGAGGAAGACAAGGCATTCTTTTACCTGGGAAAACTTTCTCCTCAGGTGAAGGGCAAGATCAGTAGGGGTTCTAGTTCTTTTGTCTCTATCTACAATGATGCTATTTGGGCAGAGAGTTCTATTCGGGAGATTGCCGACGAGGCTCGTTCCTCTTATGTTGCTCCTAATGCTTATGGCAAGAGACCGTTGTATCCTACTTCTCGACCTTCCTTTTCTCCCTCTTTCTCAAACAAGAGGAGGAATTTTCAGAGTGGACAAGCAACTCGAAGTAACCGTCCATTCGTTCCGAGCAACAACAACGATCTTAAGGGTCGTATCTGTTTTAGATGCAAGATGCCTATGCATCCCGGTATTGGCTGTTTCAACAAGCCACTTGTGTGCTTTAATTGTCAGAAACCGGGACACAAGTTTAATGAATGTCCTGATAAGAAGAAGACAACTTCTGTAACAACCCGAAATATACCCTATTTTTCTAGTGAAAATATTTACTAACACTTTTCAGTAGAACTTAAGTTTTTAAAATAGGAATTTTTGTTCCGAGTCTTATTTTGAAATTCCGCGTTCGTATTTGGAATTTTTGAGGGATTCCATGAAAAGACCATTTTTAGTCATCTTTGACTTTTCTTGACTTTTTAAGTCGTCTTTTACTTTCCTTGACTTTTTAAAAGTCGTCATCGACTTTTCTTGACTTTTAAGTCGTCATAAACTTTTTCTTGACTTTTAAGTCATCTTTGACTTTTCTCGAACTTTTCAGTCAACTTTGACTTCCGTTGACTTTTCCCGACTCGTCTCATAAGTTTGAAGACCGAAATTTATTTAAAAAAATAATATTTTTGATTTATTTTTATTTAGATTTATTAAGATTTATCATAATTTAATATAATTATTTTGAATTTATTCGGAATTTAAAGAATAACTTTTACGGTTTTAACCGTACGTCATTTAACTATTCCCGAGTCGTCTCAAATCCCGAAACAAAACCGAAACTCGACTTTGGCATGAGTCACGCGCCCATGTCATCGTTTTCCACTCACATTAGATATTTTAATTCTTTTGATTAAATTAATAAGAATATCTTAGATATTTTCAACTTTATCGATCAGTTAACGAAAAGTACGCAAATCGTTTACAAAACTGACCCGACAATCACAAACCCACACGGCACACTCACCCTCTCTTAAGCCTTGATATTTTCATTTCTTTGGATTAATATAACATAATATCTAGATATTTAGTATAATTAACTTTATCGTTAATTATATTTAATCGATTACCGTAAAATAATTATTAAACGCGAGTCAATTACGTAACAACAATTTCAAAACCCGGCATCCTTATTTGTCTATAAACACACGGCTCAACCCACACTCTTTACTCACTAACAACTTTTCATTTTACAATAACTCAAATTAAGATCAAAATATCACTTTCTTTGATCGTTCTTCGTGTTCTTCGTCGTTCATCATTTGTTCTTCATCGTTCTTGAGCA